>CM038146.1:463307633-463575133 GCA_021437245.1 Aegilops speltoides | reverse complement strand
GAAACTAAATACGGCAAAAAAACTACTCAGAAATAAATAGAAGATAAAAATAAAGCAGAAAATAAATAAATATATAATTACTCCAAAATAAATAGAAGATAATGAATAATGCGGAAAAGAAAAATACTAATATAAAGCAAAAATTAAAAAAAATGTTGGGCGCTGCCATTGAACCTTAAGTATTGCCGGTGAGCCTACCAGTCCTAGGGTGTGCAAATGCAGCCCGGAAGGGCCGGAGGCTCACCGGCAGCTACTTAGTTAGGCCCGTAAGCACGCTATTCAGAGGAGTTCGAAATGGCAGCCATGGCTGGGTTTATAAACCAGTCTGGCTGCCCTTCGCTCGGCGAGGTGGGACTAAACATAGAGCACCGTGGGGTGGCGGAATACGACCTTTAGTACCGGTTTGTGGCACAAACCGGTACTAAAACCCCTTTAATACCGGTTGGTGCCACCAACCGTACTAAAAAACCTCGTTCCGCCGATTGGCTGGCCAAAATTGGCCTTTAGTACCGGTTGGTGGCTCCAACCGGTACTAAAGGCTACCCCTATATATATGGCACTTACGAAAAACCGATTATCGCCGCCACTACTCGTTCCACGAATCGCGAGAGTCGATCTCCGCCGTCGCCCTCGCCGCCCCGCCGTCGTCGTAAATCGCCGCCGCCTTGCCGCCGCCGTCGTCGTCGTCGCCGCCCTTCCCGCCGCGCCGGCCGTCGTCTCGTCGCCGTCGATCCCGCCGCCGCCGCCGTTCGTCGCCGTCCCCCCCCCATTGTCTGTCGTCGCCGTCCCGCCGCCGCCGTCGTCGCCGCCGCCCGCACGCTGCCGCCCGCACACGTCATCACACACACACACACACACACGCATCCACACATACACACACACACACACTGTACCACACACACACACACACACATACACACACACACACACACACACACACACACACACACACACACACACACACACACACACACTATACAAACACACACACACACACACATATATACACACAGACACACACACACACACACCACACACTACACGTACACTACACACACATATACAAACCCTACACACACATATATTTTTACTTATTTTCTGTTTTTTAATGTTTAGATTAATTAGAACTATATCTATAGTTAATTTATTTTTAGAATGTTAGAAATATTATGTTAGATGAATTAGAAATATGTTAATGTTTATTTTTAGTAAATGCTTAGTTGAACTAGTTGAATTAATATGTAGAACTAGTTTTTTTAGTAAATGCTTAGTTGAACTACTAGTTGAATTAATTAATATAATTACTAGTTTATTTTTAGTAAATGCTTAGTTGAACTAGTTGAATTAATAGATTTTTCTGTTAATAGATTTTTTTCTGTTAATAGATTTTTTTGGTGATATTATTATTGAATATGCATGTTTGGTGATACTATTGTTAATAGTTTTTTTTGGGTGATATTTAGATTGTGTAATTAATTTTGTTCATAGAATTTTAATGATTTTTTTGTTCATAGTATTTAGAAAAGGAAAAAAGAAGAAGTAGTTTATTTATAGTTGAACTAGCTAGTTGATTTAATAAACTAATTTATTTTACTATATATAGAAGTAGTTTGTTTTTAGTAAGTACTACTTATTTATTTATAGTAAGTGCTTAGTAGTTGAACTAGATAGTTGAACTAGATAGTTGACTAATAAAACTAAATTATGAGCGTGGGCGAAATGTCGTACTCATCGGACGACGATAACCGCGGGGAGTCTTGTTGGTGCCACGACAACCGAGGTATCTGCGACAGTTCATTGAGCTGGATGAAGATCGGCGCTTCAGCATTAACCTCGAGGAGACTTGCGGCGTTCATACGATACATAATGGCGACAATAGGTTTTTTCGTAATTGCACGACTTCAACTATTTTAACGTGTATTTTCATCTTTCCTATTCGACTAGCTTATCCCATGCTTTGCAAGACACTATGTCTTGGAGAGGATGGGTATTGAAGACCATGAAAATTTTGAAACCAAAAAATTATCCTAAGTACCGAACATGACGTGGATTTTCAAGTAAAGCTGTACAATGCTCGAGTGTAACCCATTTTGGTTGCAAAATTGGGATGCATTTTGCAAGATGTATGGTCTTGATGAGGGTATGACTATCACCATGGATCTTGGTGATCCTACAATCGAGCAAGAGACACCTACGATTTGGGTCTTTGTGGATACACCTCCAGTTCTTCCCTCATGTGAGCTAAACATAGTTATTAAGTAATTTATATTGTTTATTTCAAAATATAATGTTGACAACTTATCTCCATTGACAGCTTATTTTCATGCTTCAAAGAATGTGCGGAAGATGGTAGATGTAACGCATTACTACACCAAAGGCTGCGAATTAACTTATCAAGAGAAACGACATCCGGTCGATTTTGTAGAGATCTTGAGAATTACAATATCTACAATCAAACTCCTCAACATTATGGTCAATACGTGCCACTAGTGCACGTGTTGAACTCTGGTAACTACCATGGAGATACCTTGGTAAGATTATTTTTACTATTACAACATCCGTGCATCTTTTTTTTGCACACTTCTAAAACTAGTACATCATTGCTAACTACGAAGTTATTACTATGTTTTCAACAGATAATCCCGAATGATTGTGTGCCTCATCGATGTATACTGTGGTAGCCTTCATGTTTTGAACATACTACCAGGTCGTCCTCTGAATCTCAACTGTCCATACCGGGTTTCTAAAAGAAGTGGAGACATAACAATCAAAGAATGGAGAAAATGTATGGACAATCGTAAGGAGCTTCTTGGAAGCAATAAGCGCGAAAGGCAAGAATTGGAGACAGGATGATCGCCATTCTTCATAACGAAAGTCGGGTCTATATTGTTTTATGCTATTTTACCTTAAGGGTGTTTAGGTCCTACGATCATCGATGATCATGTGCTAAGAACAATTATGTAGGGTTGGGTTATGAGGATGATGATCGTATGACTTATTATTAATAACGAGTAGAAGTTGTATGATGATGCATGATTAGTACGACTTGTTATTATATATATATATGATGATGTAATGATGCAAAAGCATGCATGAGCATGTTATATCTGCGGGTGCAATGAACATAGCAGCAGCGTTGATAAACAATTAAAGCATGCATGATGTATATATGATGCATAACGTGTACAATGTGTAGTATCGTAAAATACCAGCAAACGAAAAAGAATTAAAATGGAAACACAAAATTAAATGAAAAAGAAATCATAAAACTAAAAACCCACCAAACCTTATAGTACGGTTGGTGTTACCAACCGTACTAAAACCTCGAACCGCCGGCGCTAGTTAGTGCCCGTGGTAAGCCCTTTAGCACCGGTTCGTTTGAACCGGTGCTAAAGGGGGGCTTTAGTGACCACTAATTAGTGCGGTTATGTAACCGCACTATAAAACTTACGAACCGGTGCTAATGCCCGGTTCTGCACTAGTGATGGCAAAGTGGTACCACGCACGGAAATAGTTTCATCATAAGTATCATGCATAGCAGAAGTGGCATCATCAATAACATGCGACATATCAGAATTCATAGCAGTAGCAGGTTTAGGTGTCGCAAGCTTACTCAAAACAGAAGGAGCATCTAGTGTAGAGCTAGATGGCAGTTCCTTACCTCCCCTCGTAGTTGAGGGAAAAATCTTGGTTCTTTCGTCTTTCAAGTTCCTCATAGTGATCAACAGATATAAATCCCAAGTGACTCCGAGAATAGAGCTATGCTCCCCGGCAATGGCGCCAGAAATTAGTCTTGATAACCCACAAGTGTAGGGGATCGCAACAGCTTTCGAGGGTAAAGTATTCAACCCAAATTTATTGATTCGACATAAGGGGAGCCAAAGAATATTCTTGAGTATTAGCAGTTGAGTTGTCAATTCAACCACACTTGGATAACTTAGTATCTGCAGCAAAGTATTTAGTAGCAAAGTAATATTTTTGGGTTTTGTAGTGATTGTAACAATAGCAACGGAAAAGTAAATAAGCGAAGCACAAGATGTGAAAAGCTCGTAGGCATTGGATCAGTGATGGATAATTATGTCGGATGCGATTCCTCATGTAATAGCTATAACATAGGGTGACACAGAACTAGCTCCAATTCATCAATGTAATGTAGGCATGTATTCCGTACATAGTCATACGTGCTTATGGAAAAGAACTTGCATGACATCTTTTGTCCTACCCTCCCGTGGCAGCGGGGTCCTAGCGAAAACTAAGGGATATTAAGGTCTCCTTTTAATAGAGAACCGGAACAAAGCATTAACACATGGTGAATACATGAACACCTCAAACTACGGTCATCACCGATAAGTATGCCGATTATTGTCACTTCGGGGTTGTCAGATCATAACACATAATAGGTGACTATAGACTTGCAATATAGGATCAAGAACACACATATATTCATGAAAACATAATAGGTTCAGATCTGAAATCATGGCACTCGGGCCCTAGTGACAAGCATTAAGCATAGCAAAGTCATAGCAACATCAATCTCAGAACATAGTGGATACTAGGGATCAAACCCTAACAAAACTAACTTGATTACATGGTAAATCTCATCCAACCCATCACCGTCCAGCAAGCCTACGATGGAATTACTCATGCACGGCGGTGAACATCATGAAATTGGTGATGGAGGATGGTTGATGATGACGACGGCGACGAATCCCCCTCTTCGGAGCCCTGAACGGACTCCAGATCAGCCCTCCCGAGAGAGATTAGGGCTTGGCGGCGGCTCCGTATCGTAAAACATGATGAAACTTTCTCTTTGATTTTTTTCTCCGCGAGACGGAATATATGGAGTTGGAGTTGAGGTCGGCGGAGCCTCAAGGGGCCCACGAGACAAGGGGCGCGCCCAGGGGGTGGGCGCGCCCCCCACCCTCGTGGACAGGGTGTGGGCCCCCTGGTCTTGATTATTTCGCCAGTATTTTTTATATTTTCCAAAAAGTGCCTCCTGTAGATTTTCAGGACATTCCGAGAACTTTTGTTTTCTACACATAAAACAACATCATGGCAGTTCTGCTGAAAACAGCGTCAGTCCGGGTTAGTTTCATTCAAATCATGCAAGTTAGAGTCCAAAACAAGGGCAAAAGTGTTTGGAAAAGTAGATACATTGGAGACGTATCAGTGGTCTGTGAAACTATTCACGCTGAAGACTATGACATGAGAAGACATCGCATGAAGACTATGGAGCGCGAAGACTTAGTTGTTTCGTTGTTTCCTTTTCTTCTTTGTTGAGTCATAGGAACCACCGCACTGTTAAGTGGGGTCCAAGTGAACAAAGTTAGAGTGACTAAAGTGATGCTCAACCAAATCCTATGTCTTCGAGCGAAGACAATGAGAGCAAATCTTATCCAGAGTCGGATGAGTCAACTTTACTTGTAGCCCAAGTCAAGCTGCCGTGTGTGTTTGAAATCTGACCGTTGGGACACATATCAGTTCCTTAGTGATCCAGGGTCATTTCGGACAAATCACGTCGGGTTGCCCAGTGGCTATAAATAGCCCACCCCCTACACCATAAATTGGTGGCTGCTCAGAGTTAGTACACGGCTTTTGTCGTTTGAGAGCAACCCACCTCCGAAGCATTTGAGAGAGAATCCATGCGAGGACAAATCCCAAACCACCTAGAGCCCAAAGAGTGTTTGGCATCACTAAAGTCTTTCTGTCCACGTGATCTGAAGACTTGTTACACTTGAGGACTGTGAATCCTCCACCTGGTTAGGCGTCGCGTTCTGAGCATCCAAGAGTCATTGTGGATTGCCGGTGAACGAAGTCTGTGAAGGTTTGGAAGTCTACCTTGAAGACTTACCAGAGTGATTGGGCGGGGACTAGGTGTCCTTAGCTCAAGGGGAATAAGGTGAAGACGCGGTCTTCTGAGTTGAATCTCAGCCTCCCTAATCAGACGTACAGTTGTCATAGCAACTGGAACTGGTCGAACAAATCGCTGTCCTCCCCAAGCTACTGGTTCTATCTCTCACTTCTCTTTACTTACAGTTTGTCTTCGTGAAGTCATTGCCTGCTTGCATTATCTGTTTGACTTCACTGCGTGACTACTTGTTCTGATTGGCTTCATACTGTCTTCCATCCTGATCCTTACTACCTAGCTGCAAGTAGTCTTCGTGCTTTCACTTCATTGAATACTTGACTATGGCTTGCCTAGTGTAGTCTACCTTCCGCTGCATACGAATATTGTCATTTCTATTGTTTGTCTTTGAAACTCCCATGTTTTGAAGACTTCCATAAAAATCGCCTATTCCCCCCCCCCCTCTAGTCGATAACCAGCTCTTTCAAGTAGAGATAAGTATTTCCCTCAGTTAAGAACTAAGGTTATCAATCCAGTAGGAGAACCACGCAAAATTCCTTTAGCAGCACCTGCACACACAAAATCAAACACTTGCACCCAACGAAAATAAGAGGGTTGTCAATCCTCTTAGCGGTTATTTACAAGGATAAATTTTGATAGTGATAAATAGATAAAGTAAAGTACTAAATAAAATAAAAGTAAATAAATTGCAGCAAGGTATTTTTGGTTTTAATATATGATAAAAGTAGACCCGGGGGCCATCATTTTTACTAGAGGCTTCTCTCTTGAACACATAACATACGATGGGTAAACAAACTACTGCTGGGAAATTGATAGAAAAGCAAATAATTATGACAGATTCATGGCAATGATCATGTACATAGGCATCATGTCTGAGACAAGTAGACCGACTCCTGACTGCATCTACTACTATTACTCCACCCATCGACCGCTATCCAGCATGCATCAAGGATATTAAGTATGAAACAGAGTAACGCCTTAAGCAAGATGACATGATGTAGACAAAGTAAACTCAAACAATATGATTAAACTCCATCTTTTTATCCTTAATGGCAACAATACAAATATGTGTCATGTCCCTTTCTGTCACTGGGATTGAGCACCGCAAGGTTGAACCCTTCACAAAGCACCTCTCTCATTGCAAGATAAACCAATCTAGTTAGCCAAACCAAATCGATAGATCAGAGAGAAATACAAAGCTATAATAATCATGCATAAAAGAGTTCAGAGGAGACTTAAATATTTCTCATGAATACTCTTATCATAAACTCACAATTCATCGGATCCCAACAAACACACCGCAAAAGAAGATTACATCAGATAGAACTCCGAGAACATCGAGGAGAACATGGTATTGAATATCAAAGAGAGAGAGGAAGCCATCTGGCTACTAGCTATGGACCTGTAGGTCTATGGTAAACTACTCACACATCATCGGAAGGGCAGCAAGGTTGATGAAGAGGCCCTCCGTGATCGATTCCCCCTCCGGCAGAGTACCAGAAAAGGCCTCCAGATGGATCGCAGAAGAACAGAGGCCTGCGGAGGCAGAAATGTTTTATCTTCTGTCTTTTTGGTATATTGGGAATATTTGGTAATTTATAGCGCTGGAATTAGGTCAAGAGGGGCTACGAGGGGCCCACAAGCCTAGGGGCACGCCTCCCGAGCTTGTCGCTCCCTCGTGACTCGTCCGGTCTTCTCCCGAAGCTTAGTGGGTCTCCTCTGGTCCAGAAAAAATTAATCCAAAGTTTTTTTCTCTCGGTTGGACTCTTTTTGATAATGATTTTCTGAAAAGACAAAAACAAACAAAAAGCAGCAACTGGCACTGGAAACATCCAAGATTGATGATATAATAGCATGGAACAATCAAACATTATAGATACGTTGGAGAGTATCAGCCGCACCTAGCCGATCCCCTATAGTTAGCGGAGTAAAATCAAATTTGTGGCCATTTTGCATAGCCGCCGCACAAACACAATCTCTACATAATACATATCTTAAAATCATTCAAATGAAATCTGGATAGCAATAATTGTCATAACATAATGTTTCACCATCGCGTTTTTCAAATTTAAACATGCAAAATTCACCCAAAAGCATTGTTCAAAAAATCTTCCATTCAGCGATTTATCTTATGATTTATCGCTACTCCTGGGGTGACCGATAAGATTATGCCTTATCTTCACCGTTTATCGTTTTGGCTGATTTATCTCTCTAACAAGTGATTTATCAAGAATCTACTGATAAATCGAGCCTATTCCTAGCACTATTTTTGCAGAAGCTATGTTTATTTGTGTTTTGTGGACCTTGTTAAGCAATATGTACTATTGTCCTATTTTGTTTGTCATTATATGAGGATTGAGAGGCTAGGAATCAATGTAACACTTCTGTCCAAAAAAATTTTTTGTTGAATATAGCATATTTTAGTGTTGGGAACTTGGGATTTGCAAAAAATGGCCGATTAATAGTCGGCCAATACAATTGACTAATCAGCTGATTTCTAATTAATCTCTAATCCTGGGATGACTGAGAAGCTAACAATAAGCGATATCCTCAACATTGCCCAAAAGACATCACTTCAAACACAATGTTTGATTCAAAATCACCACAAACATAGCATGAATATGTTGTGGATCAAGCCAATGTTTGGCATGCACCACCACCCCTCCCCCCTCTCAGCCACCACCACTCAAACGGTGTCGTCGGTGAAGAAATCAACACCACCATCCTCTCGGCCGCCACCACCAACATCAACACCGTCATCCTCTCGACCACCACCACCACCATCAACACCACCTCCTCGGCCACCACCATCAACACCACCCCCTCGGCCACCATCACCACCACCCCCTTGGCCACCACCAACATTCTGAAGAGAGGCCAAGATTTCTCCACGAGTGAGCTCGCAATACTCTCTTGCGGTTTCATCCATTGTGTTTGGATTCATGAACATGATAGCACGCTCTTCGGCCTTCTTCGCATCACGAATCCTCTCCTCATCAAGTCCAAGCCTATGCTCCTCGGCCTTCAACTTTCTATCTTTGGCTGCCAACTTGGTCTTCCACACCTCATCCTCGAAGGCCTTGAGCTCATTCCACCTCGCCACCTTGTCTTCTTTGTGTTTGGCCGCCAACACCTTCTTCATCTCGATCATTGCCACAAGTTCATCCTTGTAAGTGCCATCGAATGCATTCCTCTTATTCCTTTCTTTTGCAATCTTGTTTCCTTCTAGTCTATTGTTGGCATCTTCATCAACCTCATTGTCGTCCTCAATGGATATGCTCAACTTTGAACTCTTCGGAGTGGTCTCCACAATTCTTTGGATCCACTTCTCATTCTTGCATATCTCTTTGTAGCAATGATGCAAAGTGAAGGGCTTGTGGCCGAACTTGGTGTTGCGATGCTTGAATAGCTCTTGGATCTAGGGGGCCATTGTTGGGGAACGTAGTAATTTCAAAAAAATTCCTACGCACACGCAAGATCATGGTGATGGCATAGCAACAAGAGGGGAGAGTGTTCGTCCACGTAACCTCGTAGACCGTAAGCGGAAGCGTTAGCACAACGCGGTTGATGTAGTCATACGTCTTCACGATCCGACCGATCCAAGCACCAAACGTACGGGGCCTCCGAGTTCAGCACACGTTCAGCTCGATGACGATCTCTGGCCTCCGATCCAGCGAAGCTCCGGAGATGAGTTCCGTCAGCACGACGCCGTGGTGACGATGATGATGTTCTACCGGCGCAGGGCTTCGCCTAAACTCCGCGACAATATGACCGAGGTGGAATATGGTAGAGGGGGGCACCGCACACGGCTAAGGAACGATCCGTAGATCAACTTGTGTGTCTATGGGGTGCCCCCTTGCCCCCGTATATAAAGGAGCAAGGGGGGAGGCCGGCCGGCCCCTTTGAGCGTGCCAAGGGAGGAGGAATCCTCCTCCTAGTAGGAGTAGGACTCCTCCTTTCCTACTCCTACTAGGAGGGGAAAGGAAGGGGAGAGGGGGAAGGAAGGCGCCCCCTCCTAGTCCAACCCGGACCGGAGGGGGAGGCGCGCCCATGTTGGCCGCCCCTCTCTCTTTCCCCTAAGGCCCATAGGCCCAATACTCTCCCGGGGGTTCCGGTAACCCCCCCGGCACTCCGGTTTTCTCCGAAATCACCCGGAACACTTCCGGTGTCCGAATATAGTCGTCCAATATATCAATCTTTATGACTCGACCATTTCAAGACTCCTCGTCATGTCCGTGATCACATCCGAGACTCCAAACAAACTTCGGTACATCAAAACTTATAAACTCATAATAAAACTATCATCGTAACGTTAAGCGTGCGGACCCTACGGGTTCAAGAACTATGTAGACATGACCTAGAACCATTCTCGGTCAATAACCAATAGCGGGACCTGGATGCCCATATTGGTTCCTACATATTCTACGAAGATCTTTATCGGTCAAACCGCATAACAACATACGTTGTTCCCTTTGTCATCGGTATGTTACTTGCCCGAGATTCGACCGTCGGTATCCAATACATAGTTCAATCTCGTTACCGGCAAGTCTCTTTACTCGTTCTGTAATACATCATCTTATAACTGTTGGGGAACGTAGCAGAAATTCAAAATTTTCCTACGTGTCACCAAGATCTATCTATGGAGAAACCAGCAACGAGGGAAAGGAGAGTGCATCTACATACCCTTGTAGATCGCTAAGTGGAAGCGTTCAAGAGAACGGGGTTGAAGGAGTCATACTCGTCGTGATCCAAATCACCGGAGATCCTAGTGCCGAACGGACGGCACCTCCGCGTTCAACACACGTACAACCCGGTGACGTCTCCCACGCCTTGATCCAGCAAGGAGAGAGGGAGAGGTTGAGGAAGACTCCATCCAGCAGCAGCACAACGGCGTGGTGGTGATGGAGGAGCGTGGCTATCCTGCAGGGCTTCGCCAAGCACCGCGGGAGAGGAGGAGGACTTGGGAGAGGGAAGGGCTGCGCCGTAAATTGTGTTCAGCTCCCATGCGCCTCCCACTATATATAGGGGTGGAGGGCTGGTTTCTTGCCCTCCAAGTCCATTGGGGCGTTGGCCAAGGTGGGAGGAAAGAAATCCCATCATTTCCTTCCCCACCGATTGTTATCCCCTTTTAGGGATCTTGATCTTATCCTTGGGATATGATCTTATTCCTTCTAAGGGGGATCTTGGTGCGCCTTGACCAGGGGTGTGGGGCCTTGCCCCCACTACCCACGTTCATGTGGGCCCCCCCATGCAGGTGGGCCCCACTCCGGAACCTTCTAGAACCTTCCCGGTACAATACCAAAAAATCCCGAACATTTTCCGGTGGCCACAATAGGACTTCCCATATATAAATCTTTACCTCCGGACCATTCCGGAACTCCTCGTGACGTCCGGGATCTCATCCGGGACTCCGAACAACATTTGGTAACCACATACAAACTTCCTTTATAACCCTAGCATCATCGAACCTTAAGTGTGTAGACCATACGGGTTCGGGAGACATGTAGACATGACCGAGACGTTCTCCGGTCAATAACCAACAGCGGGATCTGGATACCCATGTTGGCTCCCACATGTTCCACGATGATCTCATCGGATGAACCGCGATGTCAAGGACTCAATCGATCCCGTATACAATTCCCTTTGTCTAACGGTATTGTACTTGCCCGAGATTCGATCGTCGGTATACCGATACCTTGTTCAATCTCGTTACCGGCAAGTCTCTTTACTTGTTCCGTAACACATCATCCCGTGATCAACCCCTTGGTCACATTGTGCACATTATGATGATGTCCTACCGAGTGGGCCCAGAGATACCTCTCCGTTTACACGGAGTGACAAATCCCAGTCTCGATTCGTGCCAACCCAACAGATACTTTTGGAGATACCTATAGTGCACCTTTATAGCCACCCAGTTACGTTGTGACGTTTGGTACACCCAAAGCATTCCTACGGTAGCCGGGAGATGCACAATCTCATGGTCTAAGGAAAAGATACTTGACATTAGAAGAGCTTTAGCATACGAACTACACGATCTTTGTGCTATGCTTAGGGTTGGGTCTTGTCCATCACATCATTCTCCTAATGATGTGATCCCGTTATCAACGACATCCAATGTCCATAGCCAGGAAACCATGACTATCTGTTGATCACAACGAGCTAGTCAACTAGAGGCTCACTAGGGACATATTGTGGTCTATGTATTCACACATGTATTACAATTTCCGGATAATACAGTTATAGCATGAATAAAAGACAATTATCATGAACAAGGAAATATAATAATACTTTTATTATTGCCTCTAGGGCATATTTCCAACAGTCTCCCACTTGCACTAGAGTCAATAATCTAGTTCACATCGCCATGTGATTAACATTCACAGGTCACATCACCATGTGACCAACATCCAAAGAGTTTACTAGAGTCATTAAACTAGTTCACATCACCATGTGATTAAGACTCAATGAGTTCTGGGGTTTGATCATGTTTTGCTAGTGAGAGAGGTTTTAGTCAACGGGTCTGCAACATTCAGATCCGTATGTATTTTGCAATTCTCTATGTCATATTGTAAATGCTGTTTCCACGCTCCACTTGGAGCTATTCCAAATGGTTGCTCCACTATACGTATCCGGTTTGCGACTTAGAGTCATTCGGATAGGTGTTAAAGCTTGCATCAACGCAACTCTTTACGTCGAACTCTTTATCACCTCCATAACTGAGAAACATGTCCTTATTTACTCCAAGGACAATTTTGATCATTGTCCAATGATCCATTCTGGATCATTCTTGTACCTATGAGTGACTCATGGCAAGGCACACTTCCGTCTGTTGTACACAAGCATAGCATCTTGTAGAGCCTATGTATAAAGCATAGGGGCGACCTTAAATCCTTTCTCTATCTTCTGCCGTGGTCGAGCTTTAAGTCTTAACTTCATACCTTACATGTTAGGCAAGAACTCCTTCTTTGACTGATCCATCTTGAACACCTTCAAGATCATGTTAAGGTATATGCTCATTTGAAAGTACCATTAAGCATTTTTGATCTATCCTCATAGATCTTGATGCTCAATGTTCAAGTAGCTTAATCCAGGTTTTCCATTGAGAAACACTTTTCAAATAACCCTATATGCTTTCCAGAAATTCTACATCATTTCTGATCAACAATATGTCAATAACATATACTCACCAGAAATTCTATAGTGCTCCCACTCACTTCTTTGGAAATACAAGTTTCTCATAAATTTGTATAAACCAAAAATCTTTGATCATCTTATCAAAGTACATATTCCAACTCCGAGATGCTTACTCCAGTCCTTAGAAGGATCGCTGGAGCTAGCATACCTTTTAGCATCCTTAGGATGGACAAAACCTTTTGATTGTATCACATACAACCTTTCCTTTCAAAACGGTAAGGAAACTCATTTTGACATCCATCGCAGATTTCATAAATGCAGCTAATGCTAACATGATTCCGACGGACTTAGGCATCGCTACGGATGAGAAAATCTCATCGTAGTCAACTCTTTGAACTTGTGAAAAACTCTTCGCCACAAGTCGAGCTTCATAGACGGTGACATTACTGTCCACGTTCGTCTTCTTCTTAAAGATCCATTTATTTCAATGGCTTGCCGATTATCGGGCAGGTCCACCAAAGTCCATGCTTTGTTCTGATACATGGATCCTATCTCGGATTTCATGGCTTCTAACCATTTGTCGGAATTTGGGCCCACCATTGCTTCTCCATAGCTCAGAGGTTCATCGTTGCCTAGCAACATGACCTTCAAGACAGGATTCTTGTACCACTCAAGCAAGACACATCCTTGTCACCCCACGGCACGGTAGTGACTTGATCCAAGTTTCATGATCACTATCATAAGCTTCTACTTTAATTGGTGTAGGTGCCACAGAACAACTTCGTGCCTGCTACACACTAGTTGTAGTGACGGTTCAATAACCATATCAAGTCTCCACCATCCTCCCACTCAACTTTTCGAGACAAACTTTTCCTCGAGAAAGGACCCGATTCAAGAAACAATCCCTATTGCTTCGGATCTGAATTAGGAGGTATACCCAACTGTTTTGGGTGTCCTATGAAGATGCATTTTATCCGCTTTGGGTTCGAGCTTATCAACCTGAAACTTTTTCACATAAGCATCGCAACCCCAAACCTTTAAGAAATGACAGCTTAGGTTTCTCTAAACCATAGTTCATACGGTGTAATCTCAACGGAATTACGTGGTGCCCTATTTAAAGTGAATGTGGTTGTCTCTAATGCCTAACCCATAAACGATAGTGGTAATTCGATAAGAGACTTCATAGTACGCACCATATCCAATAGGGTGCAACTATGATGTTCAGACACACCATCAAACTATGGTGTTCCAGGCGGTATTAATTGTGAAACATTTCCACAATGTCTTAATTGTGTGCCAAACTCGTAACTCAGATACTCATCTTTATGATCATATCATAGACATTTCATCCTCTTGTCATGATGATCTTCAACTTCACTCTGAAATTACTTGAACCATTCAATAATTCAGACTTGTGTTTCATCAAGTAAATATACTCTACATCTACTCGAATCATCTGTGAAGTAAGAACATAACGATATTCATGATGCCTCAAAGACTCATTGGACTGCACACATCAAAATGTGTTACTTCCAACAAGTTGCTATCTTGTTCCATTTCTTTGAAAAACGAGGCTTTTTAGTCATCTTGCCCATGTGGTATGATTTGCATATCTCAAGTGATTCAAAATCAAGTGAGTCCAAACGATCCATCTGCATGGAGTTTCTTCATGCGTATACACCAATAGACATGGTTCGCATGTCTCAAACTATTCAAAATGAGTGAGTCCAAAGATCCATCAACATGGAGCTTCTTCATGCGTTTTACACCAATATGACTTACATGGCAGTGCCACAAGTAAGTGGTACTATCATTACTATCTTATATCTTTTTGGCATGAAAATGTGTATCACTATGATCGAGATTCAATAAATCATTCCTTTAGGTGCAAGACCATTGAAGGTATTATTCAAATAAACAGAGTAACCATTATTCTCCTTAAATGAATAACCGTATTGCGATAGACATAATCCAATCATGTCTATGCTCAAGGCAAACACCAAATCTCGATGGTAGAGGGAGCGTGCGATGCTTGATCACATCAACCTTGGAAACACTTCCAACATATATCGTCAGCTCACCTTTAGCTAGTTTCCGTATATTCCGTAGCTTTATTTCGAGTTACTAACACTTAGCAACCGAACCGGTATCTAATACTCTGGTGCTACTAGGAGTACTAGTAAAGTACACATTAACATAATGTATATCCAATATACTTCTATCGACCTTTCCAGCCTTCTCATCTACCAAGTATCTAGGGTAATTCTGCTCTAGTGACTATTCCCCTTATCACAGAAGCACTTAGTCTCGGGTTTGGGTTCAACCTTGGGTTTCTTCACTGGAGCAGCAGCTGATTTGCCGTTTCATGAAGTATCCCTTCTTGCCCTTGCCCTTCTTGAAACTAGTGGTTTCACCAACCATCAACAATTGATGCTCCTTCTTGATTTCTACTTTCGCGGCGTCAAACATCGCGAATACCTCAAGGATCATCATATCTATCCTCGATATGTTATAGCTCATCACGAAGCTCTAGCAGCTTGGTGGCAATGACTTTGGAGAAACATCACTATCTCATCCGGAAGATCAAATCCCACTCGATTCAAGTGATTGTTGACTCGGACAATCGAGCACAAGCTCAACGATTGAGCATTTCGCCTTAGTTTGCGAGGCTAAGAAAATCGTCGGAGGTCTCATACCTCTTGGCGTGGGCACGAGCCTGAAATCCCAATTTCACCCTCGAAAACATCTCATATGTTCCGCGACGTTTCAAAAACGTCTTTGGTGCCTCAACTCTAAACCATTTAAGCGAACTATCACGTAGTTATGAAAACGTGTATATGCATTGTTCGCAACATCCACAAACGACGTTTGGGGTTCAAAGACTGTGAGCGGTGCATTAAGGACATAAGCTTTCTCGTGTCGCATAATCGCCATTGTCAACTTTCAACTATATTTTCTCTAGGAACATATCTAAACAGTGGAACTAAAGCGCGAGCTTCGACATAATTTGCAAAGATCTTTTGACTATGTTCAGGATAATTAAGTTCATCTTATGAACTCCCACTCGAGATAGACATCCCTCCGGTCATCTAAGTGATTACATGATCCAAGTCAACTAGGCCGTGTCCGATCATCACGTGAGACGGACTAGTCATCATCGGTGAACATCTTCATGTTGATCGTATCTACTATCGACTCATGCTCGACCTTTCGGTCTTCGTGTTCGAGGCCATGTGCGTACATGCTAGGCTCGTCAAGTTAACCCTAAGTGTTTTCATTGTGTAAAAGCTGTCTTACACCCGTTGTATGTGAACGTAAGAATCCATCACACCCGATCATCACGTGGTGCTTAGAAGCGACTTAACTGTAGCAACGGTGCGATTAGGGAGAACACTTCTTGAAATTTTGTAAGGATCATCTTATTTACTACCGTCGTCCTAAGTAAACAAGATGCATAAAATGATAAACATCACATGCAATCAAATAGTGACATGATATGGCCAATATCATTTTGCTCCTTTGATCTCCATCTTCGGGCTCCATGATCATCATCGTCACCGCATGACACCATGATCTCCATCATCATGATCTCCATCATCGTGTCTTCATGAAGTTGTCTCGCCAACTATTACTTCTACTACTATGGCTACGGTTAGCAATAAAGTAAAGTAATTACATGGCGTTGTTCAATGACACGCAGGTCATACAATAAATCAAGACAACTCCTATGGCTCCTGCCGGTTGTCATACTCATCGACATGCAAGTCGTGATTCCTATTACAAGAACATGATCAATCTCATACATCACATATCATTCATCACATTCTTCTTGGCCATATCACATCACATAGCATACCCTGCAAAAACAAGTTAGGCGTCCTCTAATTGTTGTTTGCATGTTTTACGTGGCTGCTATGGGTTTCTAGCAAAACGTTTCTTACCACGCAAAACCACAAAGCATGATATGCCAATTGCTATTTACCCTTCATAAGGACCCTTTTCATCGAATCCGTTCCGACTAAAGTGGGAGAGACAGGCACCGCTAGCCACCTTATGCACCAAGTGCATGTCAATTGGTGGAACTTGTCTCACGAAATGCGTGTAAGGTCGGTCCGGCCGCTTCATCCCACAATACCGTCGAAACAAGATTGGACTAGTAACGGTAAGCATATTGAACAAAATCAACGCCCACAACTACTTTGTGTTCTACTCGTGCAAAGATTCTACGCAATAGACCGGCTCGATACCCTTTGTTGGGGAGCGTGGCGAAATTCAAAATTTTCCCACGTGTCACCAAGATCTATCTATGGAGAAACCAGCAACGAGGGAAAGGAGAGTGCATCTACATACCCTTGTAGATCGCTAAGTGGAAGCGTTCAAGAGAACGGGGTTGAAGGAGTCGTACTCGTCGTGATCCAAATCACCGGAGATCCTAGTGCCGAACGGACGGCACCTCCGCGTTCAACACACGTATAGCCCGGTGACGTCTCCCACGCCTTGATCCAGCAAGGAGAGAGGGAGAGGTTGAGGAAGACTCCATCCAGCAGCAGCACAACGGCGTGGTGGTGATGGAGGAGCGTGGCTATCCTGCAGGGCTTCGCCAAGCACCGCGGGAGAGGAGGAGGACTTGGGAGAGGGGAAGGGCTGCGCCAGAAATTCGTGTTCAGCTCCCATGCGCCTCCCCACTATATATAGGGGTGGAGGGGCTGGTTTCTTGCCATCCAAGTCCATTGGAGCGTTGGCCAAGGTGGGAGGAAAGAAATCCCATCATTTCCTTCCCCATCGATTGTTATCCCCTTTTAGGGATCTTGATCTTATCCTTGGGATATGATCTTATTCCTTCTAAGGGGGATCTTGGTGCGCTTGACCAGGGGTGTGGGGCCTTGCCCCACTACCCACGTTCATGTGGGCCCCCCATGCAGGTGGGCCCCACTCCGAACCTTCTAGAACCTTCCGGTACAATACCGAAAAATCCGAACATTTTCCGGTGGCCAAAATAGGACTTCCCATATATAAATCTTTACCTCCGGACCATTCCGGAACTCCTCGTGACGTCCGGGATCTCATCCGGGACTCCAAACAACATTCGGTAACCACATACAAACTTCCTTTATAACCCTAGCGTCATCGAACCTTAAGTGTGTAGACCCTACGGGTTCGGGAGACATGTAGACATGACCGAGACGTTCTCCGGTCAATAACCAACAGCGGGATCTGGATACCCATGTTGGCTCCCACATGTTCCATGATGATCTCATCGGATGAACCGCGATGTCAAGGACTCAATCGATCCCGTATACAATTCCCTTTGTCTAACGGTATTGTACTTGCCCGAGATTCGATCGTCGGTATACCGATACCTTGTTCAATCTCGTTACCGGCAAGTCTCTTTACTCGTTCTGTAACACATCATCCCATGATCAACCCCTTGGTCACATTGTGCACATTATGATGATGTCCTACCGAGTGGGCCCAGAGATACCTCTTCGTTTACACAGAGTGACAAATCCCAGTCTCGATTCGTGCCAACCAAACAGATACTTCTGGAGATACCTGTAGTGCACCTTTATAGCCACCCAGTTACGTTGTGACGTTTGGTACACCCAAAGCATTCCTACGGTATCCGGGAGTTGCACAATCTCATGGTCTAAGGAAAAGATACTTGACATTAGAAAAGCTTTAGCATACGAACTACACGATCTTTGTGCTATGCTTAGGGTTGGGTCTTGTCCATCACATCATTCTCCTAATGATGTGATCCCGTTATCAACGACATCCAATGTCCATAGCCAGGAAACCATGACTATCTGTTGATCACAACGAGCTAGTCAACTAGAGGCTCACTAGGGACATATTGTGGTCTATGTATTCACACCTGTATTACGATTTCCGGATAATACAGTTATAGCATGAATAAAAGACAATTATCATGAACAAGGAAATATAATAATACTTTTATTATTGCCTCTAGGGCATATTTCCAACAATAACTAACTCATTAGTTACAATGCTTGCAAGGCTTAAGTGATGAGTATTGCCGAGAGGGCCCAGAGATACCTCTCCGACAATCGGAGTGACAAAACCTAATCTCGAATTATGCCAACCCAACATGTACCTTCGGAAACACCTGTAGAGCACCTTTATAATCACCCAGTTACGTTGTGACGTTTGGTAGCACACAAAGTGTTCTTCCGGTAAACGGGAGTTAGACAATCTCATAGTTGCAGGAACTTTGTATAAGTCATGAAGAAAGCAATAGCAACATACTAAACGATCAAGTGCTAGGCTAACGGAATGGGTCATGTCAATCACATCATTCTCCTAATGATGTGATCCCGTTAATCAAATGACAACTCTTTTGTCCATGGCTAGGAAACATAACCATCTTTGATAAACGAGCTAGTCAAGTAGAGGCATACTAGTGACACTATGTTTGTCTATGTATTCACACATGTATTATGTTTCCGGTTAATACAATTCTAGCATGAATAATAAACATTTATCATGAAATAAGGAAATAAATAATAACTTTATTATTGCCTCTAGGGCATATTTCCTTGATCTCCCACTTGCACTAGAGTCAATAATCTAGTTCACATCACCATGTGATTTAACATCAATATTCATATCAGATATGATTAACACCCATAGTTCACATCTTCATGTGACCAACACTCAAAGGGTTTACTAGAGTCAATAATCTAGTTCACATCGCTATGTGATTAACACCCAAAGAGTACTAAGGTGTGATCATGTTTTGCTCGTGAGAGAATCTTAGTCAACGGTTCATCATATTGAGCCTATGTATTTTGCAAATATTCTATGTCTACAATGCTCTGCACGGAGCTACTCTAGCTAATTGCTCCCACTTTCAATATGTATCCAGATTGAGGCTTAGAGTCATCTGGATCAGTGTAAAAGCTTGTACCGATGTAACTCTTTACGATGGGCTCTTTTATCACCTCCATAATCGAGAAATATTTCCTTAGTCCTCACTAAGGATATTCTTGACCAATGTCCAGTGATCTACTCCTAGATCACTATTGTACTCCCTTGCAAAATTCAGAGCAAGGTATACAATAGGTCCGGTACATAGCATAGCATACTTTATAGAACCTATGGTCGAGGCATAGGGAATGACTTTTCATTCTCTTTCTATTTTACGCCATGGTCGGGTCCTGAGTCTTACTCAACTTCATACCTTTGCATCACAGGCAAGATCTCCTTCTTTGACTGTTCCATTTTGAACTATTTCAAAAAAATTATCAAGGTATGTATACATTGAAAAATCTTATCAAGCGTCTTGATCTATCTATATAGATCTTGATGCTCAATGTGTAAGCTGCTTCACCGAGGTCTTGCTTTGAAAAACTCTTTTTCAAGTATCCTTTATGCTTTGCAGAATGATTCTACATCATTTCCAATCAACAAATATGTCATTCACATATACTTATCAGAAATGTTGTAGTGCTCCCACTCACTTTCTTGTAAATACAGGTCTTTCCAAAAGTCTGTATAAAACCATATGCTTTGATCAACTCATCAAAGCGTATATTCCAACTCCAAGATGCTTGTACCAGTCCATTGATGGATTGCTGGAGCTTGCACACTTTGTTAGCATTTTTAGGATTGACAAAACCTTCTGGTTGCATCATATACAACTCTTCTTTAATAAATCCATTAAGGAATTCAGTTTTGACATCCATTTGCCAGATTTCATAAAATGTGGCAATTGCTAACATGATTCGGACAGACATAAGCATCAATACGAGTGAGAAAATCTCATTGTATTCAACACCTTGAACTTGTCGAAAAACCTTTTTTGTGACAAGTCGAGCTTTGCAGATAGTAACACTACTATTAGCGTCTGTCTTCCTCTTGAAGATCCATTTATTTTCTATGGCTTGCCGACCATCGGGCAAGTCCACCAAAGTCCACACTTTGTTCTCATACATGGATCCCATCTTAGATTTCATGGCCTCGAGCCATTTTGCGGAATCTGGGCTCATCACCGCTTCCTCATAGTTCGTAGGTTCGTCATGGTCAAGTAACATGACCTCCAGAATAGGATTACCGTACTACTCTGGTGCGGACCGTACTCTGGAAGACCTACGAGGTTCTGTAGTAACTTGATCTGAAGTTCCATGATCATCATCATTAACTTCCTCACTAATTGGTGTAGGAATCACTGGAACTGATTTTAGTGATGAACTATTTTCCAATTCGGGAGAAGGTATAGTTACCTTATTAAGTTCTACTTTCCTCCCACTCACTTCTTTCGAAAGAAACTCCTTCTCTAGAAAGGATCCATTTTTAGCAACGAATATCTTGCCTTCGGATCTGTGATAGAAGGTGTACCCAACAATTTCCTTTGGGTATTCTATGAAGACGCACTTCTCCGATTTGGGTTTGAGCTTATCAGGATGAAACTTTTTCACATAAGCATCACAGCCCCAAACTTTAAGAAGCGACAACTTGGGTTCAGTTCATATGGTGTCGTCTCAACGGATTTAGATGGTGCCCTTTTAACGTGAATGCAGCTGTCGCTAATGCATAACCCAAAAACAATAGTGGTAAATCAGTAAGAGACATCATAGATCGCACTATATCCAATAAAGTGCGGTTACGATGTTTGGACACACCATAACATTGTGGTGTTCCAGGTGGCGTGAGCTGTGAAACTATTCCACATTGTTTTAATTGAAGACCAAACTCAGTAACTCAAATATTCGTCTCGCGATCGATCGCGAAACTTTATTTTCTTGTTACGATGATTTTTCCGCTTCACTCTGAAATTCTTTGAACCTTTCAACTATTTCGGACTTATGTTTCATCAAGTAGATATACCCATATCTGCTCAAAATCATCTTGTGAAGGTCGAAAATAACGATACTTGCCACGAGCATCAACACTCATTGGATCGCATACATCGGTATGTATTATTTCCAATAAGTCAGTAGCTTGTTCCATTGTTCTGGAGAACGGAGTTTTAGTCATCTTGCACAAAAGGCACGGTTCGCAAGCATCAGATGATTCATAACCATGTGATTCCAAAAATCCATCTTTATGGAGTTTCTTCATGCGCTTTACACCGATATGACCCAAACGGCAGTGCCACAAACAAGTTGCACTATCATTATTAACTTTGCATCTTTTGGCATCAATATTATGAATATGTGTATCACTACGATCGAGATCCAATAAACTATTTTCATTGGGTGTATGACCATCGAAGGTTTTATTCATCTAAACAGAACAACAATTATTCTCTAACTTTAAATGAATAACCATTTTGCAATAAACATGATCAAATCATATTCATGCTTCAACGCAAACGCCAAATAACATTTATTTAGGTTCAACACTTATCTCGAAAGTATAGGGAGTGTGCGATGATGATCATATCAATCTTGGAACCACTTCCAACACACATCGTCACTTCACCCTCAACTAGTTTCTGTTTATTCTGTAACTCATGTTTCGAGTTACTAATCTTAGCAACCGAACAAGTATCAAATACTCAGGGGCTACTATAAACACTAGTAAGGCACACATCAATAATCAGATATCAAATATACCCTTGTTCACTTTGCCATCCTTCTTATCCACCAAATATTGTGGCATTTCCGCTCAAAGTGACCATTTCCTTTGGAGTGTAAACACTCAGTTTCAGGCTATGGTCCAACTTTGGGCTTCTTCGCAGGAGTGATAACTTGCTTGTCTTTCCACTTGAAGTTCCCTTTCTTTCCCTTTGCCCTTCTCTTGAAACTAGTGGTCTTGTCAATCATCAACACTTGATGCTCTTTCTTGATTTCTACCTTCGTTGATTTCAACATCACGAAGAGCTCGGGATTCGTTTTCGTCATCCCTTGCATACTATAGTTCATCACGAAGTTCTAGTAACTTAGTGATGGCGACTAGAGAATTCTGTCAATCACTATCTTATCTGGAAGATTAACTCCCACTTGATTCAAGCGATTGAAGTACCTGACGGTCGAGCACATGCTCACTAGTTGAGCAATTCTCCTCCTCTTTTAGCTATAGAACTTGTTGGAGACTTCATATCTCTCAACTCGGGTATTTGCTGGAAATATTAACTTCAACTCCTGGAACATCTCATATGGTCCATGACGTTCAAAACGTCTTTGAAATCCCGATTCTAAGCCATTAAGCATGGTGCACTAAACTATCAAGTAGTCATCATTTTGAGCTAGCCAAACGTTCATAACATCTGCATCTGCTCCTGCAATAGGTTTGTCACCTAGCGGTGCATCAAGGACATAATTCTTCTGCGCAGCAATGAGGATAAACCTCAGATCACAGATCTGATCCGCATCATTGCTACTAACATTTTTCAACACAATTTTCTCTAGGAACATATCAAAATAAACATATGAAAGCAACAACGCAAGCTATTGATCTTACAACATAATTTGCAAAATACTACCAGGACTAAGTTCATGATAAATTTAAGTTCAATTAATCATATTACTTAAGAACTCACACTTAGACAGACATCTCTCTAGTCATCTAAGTGATTACGTGACCCAAATCAACTAAACCATAACCGATCATCACGTGAGATGGAGTAGTTTTCAATGGTGAACATCTTATGTTGATCATATCTACTATATGATTCACGCTCGACCTTTTGGTCTCTGTGTTCCGAGGCCATATCTGCATATACTAGGCTCGTCAAGTTTAACCTGAGTATTCTGCGTGTGCAAAACTGTCTTGCACCCGTTGTAGATGGACGTAGAGCTTATCACACCCGATAATCACGTGGTGTCTGGGCACGACGAACTTTGGCAACGGTGCATACTCAGGGAGAACACTTCTTGATAATTTTAGTGAGAGATCATCTTAAAATGCTACCGTCAATCAAAGCAAGATAAGATGCATAAAGGATAAACATCACATGCAATCAATATAAGTGATATGATATGGCCATCATCATCTTGTGCTTGTGATCTCCATCTCCGAAGTATTGTCATGATCTCTATCGTCACCGGCACGACACCATGATCTTCATCATCTTGATCTATATCAATGTGTCGTCACATGGTCGTCTCGCCAACTATTGCTCTTGCAACTATTGCTATCGCATATCGATAAAGTAAAGCAATTATTTGGCACTTGTATCTTATGCAATAAAGAGACAACCATAGGGCTTCTGCCGGTTGCCGATAACTTCAACAAAACATGATCATCTCATACAACAACTTATATCTCATCACGTCTAGACCATATCACATCACAACATGCCCTGCAAAAACAAGTTAGACGTCCTCTACTTTGTTGTTGCAAGTTTTACGTGGCTGCTGCGGGCTGAGCAAGAACCGTTCTTACCTATGCATCAAAACCATAACGATAGTTCGTAAAGTTAGTGTTGTTTTAACCTTCGCAAGGACCGGGCGTAGCCACACTCGGTTCAACTAAAGTTGGAGAAACTGACACCCGCTAGTCACCTGTGTGCAAAGCACGACGGTAAAACCAGTCTCGCGTAAGCGTACGCGTAATGTCGGTCCGGGCCGCTTCATCCAACAATACCGCTGAACCAAAGTATGACATGCTGGTAAGCAGTATGACTTGTATCACCCACAACTCACTTGTGTTCTACTTGTGCATATAACATCAACGCATAAAACTTGGCTCTGATACCACTGTTGGGGAACGTAGTAATTTCAAAAAAATTCCTACGCACACGCAAGATCATGGTGATGGCATAGCAACGAGAGGGGAGAGTGTTCGTCCACGTAATCTCGTAGACCGTAAGCGGAAGCGTTAGCACAACGCGGTTGATGTAGTCGTACGTCTTCACGATCCGACCGATCCAAGCACCGAACGTACGGGGCCTCCGAGTTCAGACACGCTCAGCTCGATGGCGATCTCCGCCTCCGATCCGGTGAAGCTCGGAGATGAGTTGATCAAGACGATGGCGTGGTGACGATGATGATGTTCTACTGGCGCAGGGCTTCGCCTAAACTCCGCGACGATATGACCGAGGTAGAATATGGTAGAGGGGGGCACCGCACACGGCTAAGGAACGATCCGTAGATCAACTTGTGTGTCTATGGGGTGCCCCCTTGCCCCCATATATAAAGGAGCAAGGGGGGAGGCCGGCCGGCCCCTTTGGGCACGCCAAGGGAGGAGGAATCCTCCTCCTAGTAGGAGTAGGACTCCTCCTTTCCTACTCCTACTAGGAGGGGGAAGGAAGAGGGGGGAGGGAGAAGGAAAGGGGGGCGCCGCCCCCCTCCTAGTCCAATTCGGACCAGAGGGGGGAGGGGGTGCGCGGCCCATGTTGGCCGTCCCTCTCTCCTTTTCCCTAAGGCCCATAGGCCCAATACTCTCCCGGGGGGTTCCGGTAACCCTCCCGGCACTCTGGTTTTCTCCGAAATCACCCGGAACACTTCCGGTGTCCGAATATAGTAGTCCAATATATCAATCTTTATGCCTCGACCATTTCGAGACTCCTCGTCATGTCCGTGATCACATCCGGGACTCTGAACAAACTTCGGTACATCAAAACTTATAAACTCATAATAAAACTGTCATCGTAACGTTAAGCGTGCGGACCCTACGGGTTCGTGAACTATGTAGACATGACCTAGAACCATTCTCGGTCAATAACCAATAGCGGGACCTGGATGCCCATATTAGTTCCTACATATTCTACGAAGATCTTTATCGGTCAAACCGCATAACAACATACGTTGTTCCCTTTGTCATCGGTATGTTACTTGCCTGAGATTCGATCGTCGGTATCCAATACCTAGTTCAATCTCGTTACCGGCAAGTCTCTTTACTCGTTCTGTAATACATCATCTTATAACTGACTCATTAGTTACAATGCTTGCAAGGCTTAAGTGATGAGTATTACCGAGAGGGCCCAGAGATACCTCTCCGACAATCGGAGTGACAATACCTAATCTCGAATTATGCCAACCCAACATGTACCTTCGGAAACACTTGTAGAGCACCTTTATAATCACCCAGTTACGTTGTGACGTTTGGTAGCACACAAATTGTTCTTCCGGTAAACAGGAGTTGCACAATCTCATAGTTGCAGGAACTTTGTATAAGTCATGAAGAAAGCAATAGCAACATACTAAACGATCAAGTGCTAGGCTAACGGAATGGGTCATGTCAATCCCATCATTCTCCTAATGATGTGATCCCGTTAATCAAATGACAACTCTTTTGTCCATGGCTAGAAAACATAACCATCTTTGATAAACGAGCTAGTCAAGTAGAGGCATACTAGTGACACTATGTTTGTCTATGTATTCACACATGTATTATGTTTCCGGTTAATACAATTCTAGCATGAATAATAAACATTTATCATGAAATAAGGAAATAAATAATAACTTTATTATTGCCTCTAGGGCATATTTCCTTCAGCCATACTCCGCCACTTGCACACCACTCGGTGAAGCATTGTTCACTTGGTCAATGCAACCGGACTATCGGTTGCATTGGTCTTGAATGGTGCTCCAACGATGCCCAAGAGAACCTTGGGTACGGCTTGATCGCACGTCCACGGAGTTCTTGTAGTGGTCGATGATCCTCTCCCAATACATGGTCTTGGTTTGATCCGTTCCGATCGTTGCATCCATGGATATGGCACACCAAGCATCCCAAAGCGCAATGTCTTCTTTTTGGTTGTAGTTTTGGGTGTGGGTGCTTGCGGCCTTGATGCTTGCTTCGGTCACCTCCACCACCTCCTCGGCCTCCACCTCCACCACCTCCTCCTCGGCCTCCTCCGTGTCTTGGGTGGCCGAATGGTCGAAAAATGAGTCATCATAGTTGAGATCATCAAGGTCAGCGGTGGCAGAGGACTCCAACAATGTGAGGAACTTGGTCGTGCTCATCACTGCTCTACAATGTCAAAGCAAGCACTATAAACTATAACTACCGATCACGAACAATCACTATTGAATTCCAACAGGACACGAGGTTTTTACCTTGTTGGCATTTTATCGAGCACTTGGCGGCCGCGCTTTTTATTGCCGGCTGCGGCCACCGCTCACGCCGGAGCGGTCGCCGTAGGGGCAGCCGAAGTTGCCGCATGAGGCCTAGGTCTTGGACGAGCCAGCGCCGCAGTCTTCTTTGTCTTCTTCTTGGCAGCCGCCTCGGCGAGCGCTGATGCCGCCGCCATCGGTTTTCAAGGTTGTTTGCCTCCGGTAGGTGCGGCGGGAGGGGAGGGGGCGGCGTGCTGTTGCCGGAGACGCGGTGGCCACACCGGACACCATTAGCGCGGTTGGAGGCGGCGCTTGTACCTGATGGTTTTTTGTCTCCCCAAGCTTTTTCACCGGCGATGACGCGTGGGTGGATTCCGATGGTGATTCACTAGCGCTGTCGGCCGACGGGATGAGAGGGGGGTGTTGGCTATCCATTCCGCCGGCTCGAAGGTCATTGGTGGCAGCGGCGGGGGGAGGTGGCAGGGGCGGGAGGCAGTGCAGCGCGGGAGAAGGAGAGCGAGTTTTACCCGGCCATCCAAAGTTGGAGTATATTTAGGGAAATTTTGAGGGGAATAGGGAGTTGGAGTAAAAACAATTACTCCCTTAACGGTTTTAGGAGATCGGCTAGGTCCGCTGTAAGGGAGTAAACCGAAATTTTTACTCCCTTATGGCCTTTTAGGGGATCGGTTAGAAATGTCGGGGTGAGGAGATTAAAAGTCCACTGTTTGATTAGAGGGAGTGGGAGTTTAAGTGGGAAGATGAATGGAAGCTGGAGAAGCCAATTCCCACCGATTTCATCCTAGGGGGTACCCTGTTAATTCGTGAGCAGAGTTTTATCCCACGTCAATTCTCATCATACACCAAACAAGGGAATGTGAGTACAAATTTACTTTTCATACCTAATCCCTTCATAAACACCCTTGTGCAAACTCACATTCCCCTGCCCGAGTGTTTGAAGGGAATGTGAGTACAAATCTACTTCCCATACCTAATCCCTTTATAAACACCCTTGCGCAAACTCTCATTCCCCTCCCGGAGTGTTTACCAAACAGGCTGTAAAGAGCAGCCTTTCCCGGATCCATCTACTCCCCTCCCCTCCTCCATCCCCCAATCTTTCCCCACACCGCCGATCATAGCCAGAGGAGCTCCCTCACGACGTTGCTCTGCTCCGACCCCTCCTTGCGCCGGCGGCCTGTGGTTAGAGCAGAAGAAGCGGCCTCGGATGTATCTGACACGGCCATACCAGGTCCAGCAGGAGGAGCGACCTCGGATAGATTGGGCACGGCCATCCCGGAGCAGCCCCGGTTCCAGCAGGAGTTGATCCCTCGCAAAGTTGCTCTGCTCTGAACTCCGATCCCTCCTCGCGTGGTCAGATCCGGAGGAGCGTCCCCGGATGGATCGGCCACACACTGTCAACAGATGTGTCAAGAAACCAGACAAGTATACTTTGATCGCAGTTCACAGGTACTAGGGCGAGACACTAGTACAGTTAGCGTCGCGGGGCTGCGCCATGCTTCATCAATCATCGCGTCGGTCTAGGGCAATTACCTCTGGATACGGCACTATGGTACGGCGTGTCTCTGTCGAATGTCAATGTATGCTTATTAGTTTGACACATGGAGGTGTTCCAGTCCCGGACAAATCAAGGCATTGTCAAATTGTTTGCGATTTAATCAGAAAAAATACTACTGGTACGACTCTGGTTTGTTTTGTGGAACCTATGCGCTCGCCTGTCTCTCCGTCGGTAGAGTCACAATGGCGCTCGTCCGCCTGCAGTCGTCGTCCGGCGCAATTTTCCTAAGTTGATTAATTCCAGCGGGAGTTGATTTAGTTTCTTTAAGTTGCAGCCGGTGAGCGGAAGCGGATCCGACAGGGGCGGCTATGCGCGCTACACTTCTGCAGCAGAGCGGTGCGTCTGTTGTTCATCGGGGATGGCCGCGCATGCGTTGGTGAGCAGAGGCAAATTTGTATGCGAATGCTAAGCGGCGAACACGATTGTGCCGAGAGGCCCCTGGAATGACTCAACTCCTTACTCCCCAAGCTCCGGTAATATTTTTCATATCTCACATTTTTTTGTCCATTAGATTAACTAAATTTGGTTCCATTATTCTTCTAGGTATGTGTTCCTTGAATTAGCAGTTGTGTTTCAGAAATAAATAATTGGTTCAGTTTGATGTGATTTGGCCGTGGTTGCCCCTTTGATGATTCTTCTACACTATTGTTCCTATTAGACATTAATTTAGTTTAAGCTTTGGTTTATTTTATATTCATGGGCACTCTAATAGACATGAATAATTTTAGGTTTGGATCTTTCCTGATTGATGCGGCTCCTTTCAATTTTACTTCTTATGCTTTCACCTTTGTTGCAAATAGACCTTCCGAAACACGAGTCAGGCTAGCGCTCGGATCGCCCCCCGCTCGGGCGACTCGGGTGGCTTCCCAACCCTAGCCGCCGTCGGGGCCTAGCCCATCCTCCTCCCCTCCTCCCGCCGCCGCCGGCTTGCGCCCAGAGGCCGACGGCGGTGGCGGGGGCTCTTCCTCCCTCCCGAGTCTCAGGGGTGGCGGGACCCCAACATGCGCGGAGGTGCGGCCGATCTACAAGCGACGGCGTTGGCTTCAACGGCGACGGCGGTCGGCCCTGCCTCGGGCCACGGGAGGCTACGGCGGCGGCTCGCCTGTATCGGGCGGCGGCATGATGCGGTCTTCGGCGGCATGTCATCTGGCTTTAGATCGGCGGCGGCGTCGAGGGCCTGGTGGACTGCTTGACGGCACCCATGGCAGATCTGTTTTGGCCGGTGTAGCCAGTGGTGGTGGTCATCTTCTTCATCGGCGGTGGCCGGCCAGAACCTTGGTGATCAGATCTCGAGATCCATCATCTAGTCCCGGCTGCGAGTTGGGGAGACATGGTTGCCGGTGAAAACCGAGCCGACGGCAGGCGATGGCGGCGTTCTACACCGTTACCTTGATGAAGGCATCGTTGTGTAACTACCGCGGCCCACTCGTCTTTGCTCGGGAAACCCCACGATCCGGTGTTCCAGATCGGACGATGGCGGCATCTGCGGTGTCGTTTCTCTCTTGGGAGCATCGTTTGTGGAGCAGTATTTGGAAGTCGAGGCAGGAGGTGGAGAGACTTCGTCTTGCACGGAGCTTCGGTGGAGATGTCAAGTCATGCCCGACCGACAAAGGTGCTACGCTTGGTCATGCTCGGTCGGCGGGTGCTACGCACGACGATTCTCCAAGGACTTCAAGGCGTGTCATTTGGTGATACTTGGCGACATGGTGCCGAGGTGTATCGATGGCGACCGCGATGTGTTCACTGTTTGCCAGCAGGAGGAGGTGTCGTTGGGGGCCGTGGTGGCGTCGGCGATAGCTGGACCGAGCAAGGTTGATGCATCAAGATTACTCAAGATGGAACGGTGGCGGTTGGCGGCGGCGGCCTCGAGAGCACGCCGACGAGTGTGTGCCCTGCATCCGCAAGTGGCTAGGTTGGGGTCTCGGTCTTAGATGTTAGGCTTGGCTGCGATGTCTGTTTGGTATTAGGCCCAGGCTATTTGCGCCCTTTCATCAACTGGTTAGGTGTAGCGACAGTTTGTTGCTTAGACAGCGGCTTTAGTCTTATTGTTGTATTGATTTTGTAAGGTCTTGTGAGAATAGTTAATAAAGTGGCCGTATGCATCGTCCAGATGCAGAGGCCGGGGGTCATCCTCCTTTTCTAAAAAAAACCTTTGTTGCAAATATAGAGGGTTCTCAATTTGTTTTTTTCAGGTATGGATGTGTTGCAGGATTTGGGTCGAGCTAGAATATACTCCTGAAATTTATCTTTGTCGTCTTCCATTGTTAATAGAGAATATACTCCTGAATGTTATTGAGTGGCATTTTCTCTATGCCGTCATTGATTACCAATATTAACAATTTTGCACCCCTTTCTTTGTAATAACATTGTTGCTTTTGAAGTCTATTTACATATGGACATGGAATGTTCTCAAAGTTTATTCTATATATAAGCCCATATGTTTGTATAGTCAGATGACTCAATCATACTAAGTAATGTCATTCGAGAAGACTTTTTTTTTCTAAATTGCATGTTAGTTAATCATGAGTTTATCCTTAATTTCATGTAGGTGAGAAAACATTGTACCACCACTTCGACAATATTTTCTCTTGCCTTTCCTTCCTTTACCTTTTTAATGTGCACCCTTCACATGAGCTGATTGGAGTGCTATCATCCCGCCGCAACGCGCGGAGAATCATCTAGTTAATAAATAATTTTGATCCCTTAAGCCCTGCACATTTATGACTTTGTTTTATTAAAATTTCTCTGGTTAATTATGTGTGGTATGCATTTACCATTCTGGCAAAAGCTGATTGGTGAGTACATGACTACACAATTTTATTGATCTTCTTCACTTTTTTTTAATAATGAAACAACAGGAGATGTTCCTACTGTTATTTTATATTAATTAGAATGTTAGGAACTGTACAAAGTATTTACATATTCCAACGAAGGGAACAAAATCAAACTAAGAAGAGAGCAGGCAGGAAACTAAGAGAGGCTACAAACTTTCTCATGATCAGGACTTTTTCGGCCATACTGGTACTGATCTATACTCCTAATGTCTGAATTGGAAGTCTCGCCTCACTCTCACCTCATCCCACCACTTTTATCTTTCGCCCACCTTTCACGTACCGTCACAGTGGCCTAGTTGGGCCGGCCCATTTGACATATGCATTAACTCAATCAGATCAAAACCTTCCCAAAACAATGTCATACATTAACTAGTTCAAATCAAATCTTACTTATCAAAACATCAATAATCTCTCCCATAAAAAAATCATCTCTACTCCTACTGGAGGAGTACGTACATTTGTTCATTGGTACTCACCCTCTCATTGATTGTTAGTACCCCTCCCCCTCCATCACGTACGTCTCCCCCTCCCCACCTCCAATTTTTTTCATCCCATAGAAGAAAAACGGTGGAGAAAACCAAAAAAATCACGTGTTGAAACGAGTAACCAACGCACATCCTGGAGACTCCCCTTCTCCATGCTCATCTACCCTTCTCCAGTCACGTCCCAGTCCCCACCCCTTTCCCTCCATACCCTAATCTCCTCCCCTACCACCGCTCCCTGGCTCCGCCTCTGGCCCCGACCCCAACCCTTTTTCGTGTCGCTGGCCATACACGCCGCCTGCTCTCGATGCCTCCATGTGCCGCCGCAGCTCACGCACACCGCATGCCCCTTGGCAACGCCACGCGCCACCGCCGGGTTCCCATCTCGTGAGCGGCACAGGTGATCGGAGATTCAGAGTCTCCAGATCACACCGGTGTCAATGGTGAAGCACATAGTCTAGCCAAGTACTCTCTCTCTCTCTCTCTCTCTCTCTCCTCCCTCCCTCCCTCCCTCCCTCCCTCCTCTCTCTCTCTCTCTCTCTCTCTCTCTCTCTCTCTCTCTCTCTCTGGGACGCCACGTCTGGTTTGGCCAACCCCATAATCCAAGTTGTATCCCATAAACTGTGGTTTTTGATGAATAAAACTTAGCTTTACCCCTAAAAAACTATTGTGGCGCAAAGCTATTCATGAGCAGATCTTCCAAACTCCGCAAGCCACCAATTCCATCACAAAGAATTTTATTTTAGAGCTCAGTGTATTGTCACAACGGCGAGCCATTAACGCTCCAGGAGGTGTAATTCTCGAAACAGGCTTTCACCCCGCTTTATATATAAATCAAACACCAAACCAAGTACATGGCGGAACGATACAAGATGGTGAGGTAGCCCTCATACAATGCCGGTCCCAAGATAACTGGATCATGCAGATTACACTATCGAAAGAAAGCATTGGGAAAGCCAAGTACAACACCACACACTGCCCTAAACACCTAAGCTCCACGACAACGCTCCTAGGAGGGAATGTGGCGCAAAGCGTCGCCGCTGCCGAGTCCAGAAGGGACAAGGGTCTTCACTTGGAACCCTGGCACGAAGAGGAGCACCACGACACGTCTTCAGGAAGATAACGACGCTCACAAGCGTGGCCGTCGTCGGCGATAAAGCGCAGAGCTTTCGCTCGGCAGCTCTCCCGTGCCACCACGAGGTCTTCAGGAGGTGTAATGCAGGCCCAACCCGCCCGACCGAAGGCCCTTCCGACCGGTTTTTCCAAGATTCACATTGATGCTAGAGTCCGAGCTGCTAGAGGAGGTTGTAATGCAGTATGCCACGATCACCATGGTAACTATCTTGGGAGCTCTTCACTGGTTATTGCAGGTTGGAGGACCCATTGATTCTAGAGACCATTGCTTGCAGAGAGGCTCTTGCTCTTGCAGAAGACGCCAACCTGCAAAACTTGTTGATTGCATTTGATTCAAAACAGTCTATCTCCGACATAGGTAGAGGAGGCATGGGGAACAATGGATCGGTTGTACATGAGATAAAGCTTAGATCAGTTCGCTTTAATTGTATTTTTACTTTCAAAGATCGTGGTGTCAATATGGAAGCACATAGCTTATCCAGGTATTCTCTAGATAGAGGTCGGGGTACCATGTTTGGTTGGGCCAACCCCATGACTTGATTGTATCCCACACTTTGTGGTCTTTCATGAAGATTGGCTTTACCCTCAAAAAAGAACTATGTCCCTAAAATCTTCTAAAAAACAATGTCCCTAGAAAAAACAATGTCGTGGCTTTGCCTAAAAAAATATGTCAGTGGCTTTAAAGCTTGACTAGGTTGCAGCCCATGCAGGACCATTTTGTTTTTGATACAAATCCGTCTATACTAAATCTACTAATTCGGAACCCCTAAAAATACTAGGGAAACATTTCGTGTCGGTCGGCCAGCTTGTTTTCGGCAGCCGACTCGCTTCAATCACGCGATGTGCGTCCCATGCGAGAACCGTGATCGCTTATCCCCAATCTTATCTTCTTCCCATCGCGTTGACCACTCAGGCCCCTCCCAGTGTTCCACCTTGTACACGTGCTAAGCCTGCCATGTAGGCAAAAAATCTGATGTGGCAAGACAATTAAGAGGAGAGAGATGGGTTTGGTAACCCCAAGAAGAACCAATGCCAAGCACGCAAACCTAGACCAAACATTTAAATGAAGCAAGCTCACCAATGCATGAAAGAGTTTGGTTGCTAAGTCATTAAATGAAGGGAGCTTAGCAACAACAACTTAAGCACCAATGCATTGGGGACTATAGTTGCTAAACTATTTAATGTGCTTAGCACCTCATCTAAGTAACTATCCATTGGAAGAGGTCTCATGCCGCTCCTTTTCCCCTCCTCTTCCAGCTTCCTCAGGCCGGCGTTGCTCCTCCGTTGCTCCTTTTCCCCTTCTCTCCGCTCCTCCGGCAAGCCCCAAGGCAGCAGATCCGCACCCTGGAGACTGGAGAATCATGCGAATGAGCTGCTAAGAATTCTCTCGCTTTTTTCTGATCGTTGTTGGCCACCAGGGGTGGAGCTGCAACCACCGGCCGACCGGTCTCCTCACCATCTCCAATGGGGTGAGGCAAACCACCACTCCGCTATTGCGGTTTCCTTTTTTGCTGCAAGGATGTCGTGGGGGAGTTGGAAGCGTCGGCAGCCGGAGCTACAAGTAGACCAGCGTGCCACGACGGCTGCATCCATATCCCTTTGTTCCCCTGTGCTGGAACCAGCTGCGGTGATGCTGCATCCATGGCTGCTGTGTGCTGGAACCGGCACATAAGGAAGCTGGAATGGGGAGGCGCTCGGGCCGCTACGCATGCTGGAACCGGCGATCACGGGTGCTGGAAGCGGCCACTAGGATTGCTAGAACCAGCCACCACATTTGCTGGGACCAGCCACCATGTTTGCTAGAAACCAGCGACTCACCGGAGCTGCAACATTAAACTTTTTTGCTGGAACCGCTGACCACCGAAGCTGGGACCGACGATCATCGAAGCTGCAACCGGCAAGCATGAAGCTGCAACCTGAACAAGTTTTTTGTTGGGACCTACTTCTATCGTAGCTACAACCGGCTATGTGGGGTGCTGGAACCGTCTGTTGCTTAAGTTGCAATGCTACGCGACCACGGGTGAAGGAGCTGCGACCGCTGCTTTTTTGGTATTTCAACCATGGGTGGCGGAGCTGCAACCCGTCGCCCGCGGTTTCTCCTATGATTTTTTAGCGCCAACCCGTCCACGATGGAGTGGAGATTTTTGTGTTGGCCATGGCCACCAAGGCACCGGAGGGAGGAAAGGGGAATGGAAATCTGCAACCGACGGCGAGTACAGACAGCTACGACCGGTGGCGAGGGCAGAGAGGTTTGACCTGAGGGAAGAGAGGTGGCCGGAGAGGGCGGCAACCCGAGCTTCTAGGTGGTGTGCATAGTGAATCGGGGGACAAGGGGATTTTTTTCCCCCTGCTGCGTTTGGGAACGAAGCATGGAAGAAGATTTGATGGCCATTTTTGGTTGTATCGTACAACTGTGATGCGACCGGCCGAAACTAGCACTAGTCAGCCGACGCCTAGTAGCGGCCAAAAAACTACTAATTCGGGAATCTATTAATATGTGGGACCTATCCATCCAGCTTTTAATATGTACCAGCATTAGATGTGTCTAAATTAATGACAACATATTGAGATACATATCCTAGTTTATAATTGGAACCTACTAAATGAATCAAATGCAAGGAATAATTTTTTCCTTAAGATGAAGTGAACGTTGACCATAGCACACTACCTATATATAGAGCCTGGGTGATGCACGATCACGTATCGATCAAAAACATATACATATACTTATTCACCTGCCTGCGTAAGTATTGGTCCGCATCTATCAAAGTTGATTGATATGGCTAGTGCTAGAGCGGTTGCCATGTTCTACCTCGTAGTTTTTGTGACGTTCTCTTTTTCCCCAAACCAAACATGGGCAAGTAAGTCTCGAGCTGCCATCGAAAAAGATGCGGTGATGGAACATTGTAAATTCAATATTAAGAAAGGTGTGCACTGGCCATTTGAACCAAGCCAAGCATGCTGCCAAGTAGTGACCCGTTCAGTGAACCTCTTGGCAATTTGCAATGCATTTACCGCCGCAGATTTGACTCAGATCCATCTACCGAGGTGGGCTGCCGTCACTCGTTCGTGTGGCAACGCATTGCATGAAGGAGACAATTGTGCAGGTTTGTTTTGTTGTTGATATTAACGTATACTTGATGTGTTTTGTTTCAGAAAAATTGTTTATATTGTCACATAGCTTTGTTTACTTACCATCTCCATGTATGGAAATTAGTTAATTAAGAGACTTTTAATATCATTTGCAGGTTACATTGTTCACTTTTGATTTGGGCGCAGCGTGCAAGGCCGATCTGGTTGATGGACAAATAGAAAAAGCAATATTATGATACAATGTTTTTCATGGCATCCGCATACTGTGTTCTATTTTTTTTGATGCAACTAATAAAATCAAACAATTTTCCCCTTCTATTTGACCTTGCAAATCTAGTTACTCGCCAAAGTTAATTCATATATACCAATATAAAAAGAGAAAGTTGTGGAGATTCAACACATCTCACCCATTCAAAGACGATAGGCACAATGAGGTTTGTACATTTGTCGCAGTCGATATGGAATGCAAATCCATCTTTTTTTCATGTCTTTGCGTGGAATGAAAAGCTTGTGCCATAAGATATGGAAACCAGAGATCTTGTATCATCTTTAGTTTTGAGAGGGATTTTAATCTCCGATGTGATCCTTATATCCCCAGTTACACGGAATGGTTGTCAGATGGTTTGCTAAAAGCAGCACCGTGATTGCCTACCTAGTTTGCACGCCACTGGTTGATACCTTCATATGAGCCAGGTGTTGAATATGGGTCCGATTTTCTACGCACACAGCTCGGTTTTCTTCTGAAAGTTTGATGTTCTGGTCCATGCCTTTGTGGCGCTTTGAACAATGTTATTTAAAAAGGGTCTGCAATTGTGATTATACTTAGTCTATAGTAACTTCAATTCGTTTGCTTTCATGTACTAGTTGTGGATCGTGGTCACTTGTGAGTCACTCCTATGGTGGCAAATCCGTGGATTTGAGAATAAGTTATCTATGCTTGGGATTACCTGCATTTTCACATTTATTTCTATTTATTTCCTATAATGATCTGCATGTTCGCCTCAACCACATTCGTATGTATTTGGAAATCGGATGAATCGCTCTCCCGTTTGTTGTTTGCTGCAGCAATGCAAGTTGTGAAGTCACTTTGTCCTAGTCAACATAATTCATTTCCTTCCTTTTCTTTCGATATATTGATGTGCACAGTTAAGACTACAAGTTCGCCAGTAACCATCCTGATCCACGAACACTATTGTGTTATCTTATTTTTTGCTTTTGTTAATAATAATCAGTCCATGACCAATATTTTTCCATCTTAAATTCATGATTAGCCTGTTCATGCGATTGCCAACCACTAATCTATGTTGTTCTTGTCCAACTAAATCCAGTTCTGAAGAATCTTCCTTTACTTGTTATCCAGAATTGCAACTTGCAGACTCTTTTTGTCCACTATCTAGCATTCAAATTTTCTAATCAATCTTCTAGTTCTTTTATTTTCATATATTGTAATGTCTATTCAATGGCTATGGACTTCTAGTCGATTTTTTGACATGAAACCTGTAAAGCTAAATGAAAAAAAGGAGTTAATTCTAGTTTAGAGCACCTGTTCGTCACAAAGTGACACATTTGCACATATTTTAGAAATTGACCACTTTACACTACATTTTAGGTCTACAGTTCCGGTTTGCACCACTTCCTTGGCTAGACTATGTGCTTCACCAGGCGACCGGAAGCAGGGGCGCAGCTACGTACAGCTAGCCGGTGTCACTGACACCGGGTCCAATTTGCACTTGCTTAATATAATCCATTGATTTAGTGTGTAGATCCTTGATTGTTTGTAGGCATGTGTAGACACCGGGTAATTTTCAATCTGGGTCCGCCCCTAACCGGAAGGGCAAAGGGACGGCGAGGAAGTGGTAAAGCTCGGCCCTCTCTCCATTTATATAATCTAGCTCCTACTATCTAGTTAGAATTTGCCGGACAGTTGAACTGTGTGACAGTTGAACTGTGTGAATTATGCCCCAAAACCACCACATTATGGGCTAGGGTAACAGATGAGTACCACATTTGAGGCAGGGCACAAAAAACCACCAACAATGGGGCTAATCTGTAACGCGGAGCACTGATTGTCTCATTTACTCACGAAAACAGCGAAACCGACAGGTCGGACCCACCAGTCAGGCTGACGTGGCAAAGACCAAGCACAAAAAAAAATAGTAAACAGCTGAGTTGGAAAATGATATGCGGACCCCGCATGTCAGTGACTACATGATCATCTTCTTCCTATCTCCCTTTCTATGGGGCATTACATCGAGCAGCTTGTGGGCAGCCGGACTCCAGCGACCAGAGGCACCGGCGATTCAGCGGCGAGCACCATGGTGGTGGTGGGGGTGGGGGGCACCGTGAGTCCTCGAAGGCCGATGCTGCTCCCGTCGGCATGGATGCCCGAGTCATCTGCGTCCGTGCGAGCCGAGAGCTCCATGGCCACCGTGGCCATGGCGGTGAGCCTCGCTCAAGTTAGCCTCGACCGCCTCGCATCAGTAGCGACGCTTAGCTGCCGCGAGTCACGCACGCATCCAGACGCGCCGGCGAGATTCGGCAGCCGCTCGTCCCGCTCACGTCCGAGGTCGTCAGCCATGGCACGCACGCGCAGATGCAATCGCAACAGGGAGTAGCTCGAGCGGAGCCATGGTGTTCTTCTGCGGTTGTGGAGGCGCGCGGCAAACGCGCTGGCAGCGCACGACCGGAGCAACGGTGAGACGAGGGGTGGTTTGTGCAGCGGCCGTGGGCTCGTGCGGCGACTGGCGGAGCAGCTTGGGGCGATGTCGTCTGCAGAGCTTCGGGAGGATAAGGTGGGCGGCGGGCTGCCTTGGCCTACGGTGGCCCAGGCGGAGCTCCTCGACGAGCCGGTGTGCGAAGGTCTCGGGTCGTCGGCGATGGCGACCCTGGTGGGATAGGATGGGGAGAGAGAGATAAAGATGAGGAGGAAGAAAAAGAAAATAAGGGGAAAAATATATGAGGCTGACATGTGGGACACCCCTCCAACTTAGCATATTGTCCACACAAGCACGCCACATTAGCCTGACAGGTGGGCCTAACTTGTCAGTTTCGCTGTTTTCTCGACCAAATCTGAGCATCAGTGCTCCGCGTTACATATTAGGCACAATTTTGGTGATTTTTTGTGCCCTGCCTCAAATGTGGTACCGATCTGTTACCCTAGCCCATAATGTGGTGGTTTTGGGTAAATAACTCCCCGTTTGGTGATCTTTTGGTGATGATTATGCAAATTATGCACGTTTGCAATTGGTTATATGTCCGTTTCTTGTCGATTTTTGCCGTTTGGTGATCTACATAGTATGTTGCATGATCTTGTATGGATATCGCGGGGGGCGGGTGGGTGGGGGGATATGAGATACGCGGTTGTGGACGCGCCGATGTGTGGACTACCTTGTCACTGTCCGCGGACGCGGCCATGCGTGCTCGCAGACGTATAGGATGCCTACAGCAGTGGGTTTGCCCCTTCATACTTCTTCAATCCTTCCTTTGCCATTTATCATCTGCAGATAAATCTCACCATTGAAAAGTGAAATGTTAGTGCCCTGTGTTTTATTCTGATGAAGCAACATCTGCTCTGCAGTAACACCTGCAATGATGATTTGTCTCTTCAGATTTCACTGCTTCCTTTGCCACTTATCAATTATCATTTGTATATTCTTGGATCCTACACTGATGAACAAGGACAAATAAATAAAAAGAAGTCTCAGACCTAGCAATCATAATAACCCCAAACCATCATGGGACCCTATAAGATTTAAATGATGCCTTGGTTTGGAATGTTGCACCTGTTCGGCTCACCAGCTCATTATTAGCTCAGGCGAAAGGGACTCGTGAACGTCGTTAACCTATTTGTAACTTGTGAGTATGCAATATGGTTAAGATGAAAGAGCATGTTTCTGTATGATGTAACGTTACAAGTTTGAAACGTTGAATAGGGTCCGATCAGAGTGGGGCATATATTTGCAACATTCACTCACAAGGAACAAACCATGTGTACCAGCATTCTGATATATACTCCCTCCGTTCTAAAATAGATGACCCAACTTTGTACTAACTTTAATATAAAGTTGGGTCATCTATTTTGGAACGGAGGGAGTATAAGCACAAGATGACCTTCAGCAGAATTCTGATGGTCTCTGCTCCTAATTCCTGAGTGAATATGTTCAAAGATTACAGTAGACATCGCTTTCTAAAAACACCTTGGTAAATAGATAGTGATGCTAACAGTTATCCTTTAGAAGTTCATCCATTTAGGCAGTGATGCTAACAGCCATCCTTTTTTAAGAAGTCATTCATTTATTTGTGTTATTTTCCATTTGTGTCGCTCAGGATGGTGCTTCATCTTGTTTCAACAATTTGTACTTTCTCATGTACGAAAAAAATCTATTTGTAGTTTATCAGGTACAATGGGAGACACAAAACTTTCTGAATCGCTGTCCTCCGGTGCTTAATTGTTTGCGAGCAGCTTACTGGCTGTGCCAAATATAGGGGCTATATCAACAGGCACCTGAAAATGAACATACATAATAAGTAAAACTCCATTCAGCTAAACATATGAACATAACAAATGAACACCATTCAGCAAGTAGATTATTAAGAATTTGCATTTGCTATTGAAAACATGACAACTTGAGTAGTACCTGCATGTGTTCGATTTTCTCCAATGCCACACGCAACGGCTGCGTCAAGGTTGCACGGGACTGAAGGAGAGACTGCGCGGCAGGCTTGTCGCCCTTTGCCTGTATCGTCATGATCTCTCTGCCAAGGCTTTCAACAGCTTCCTCGACCTTTGAGGACACAGAATATAGTGAGGAGCAATAACAAATGAATATAGTGAGGAGCAATAACAAATGAATATATATGATCTCTCTGCCAAATGTTTTAATGAAATTTACCTTTGTAAAGTCAATTGAGAATTTTCCGTCAGAATGCAAGATAAAAGCTCCTTTGTCATACAACCAGTTAAACTGCAATGCCTGTCCCTTCCTACATTCACAGAATAACAGTTAGATTATCATCCGAGCACAAGGAACCATGAGAACTATGCTTCCTAAGTTTTCTGTAGTTTGCTAGGGCCTCGGAGGGAAGATACACACTTACCCATGAGCTTCTTCCAGTCCAAAGCGAATCGACCGGAAGCATCCAGCCAGGAAAGAAACATACATAGATTTTGATAGACTCTTAGGAAGCAACCCCTGACAGAACAGAAGCAAACGAGAAATTATGTGATCCATTTCAAGTATTATATGATTGCATACAAAGGATATAAGGAAAGGAATATGCATCCCCAATATTCCCTACAGAAATAAGAAGATTTGTCTAGCATGGGCCCCAGAACACTGGGCTGTAACACAAGTGCCATGATACCCTGATAACTGATGAAGTAACTGACCTTGTTTATAAGAAAATTCAGCGCCCACAGACCAACTATATCAGCTTTTGCCTCCTCCAATGCTGAATGACATTCTTGAAGTTCCTGTACATTTATCAAAAAAGAAAGGAGAGTCCACAAGTGGCATCAGATAGGATATATCACTCTTTTCTTTTTCTGTCATAGCACCTAATCGAGCGTCTTTATCTACATTGCTACTTGCACACGTACCATTCTAACTGTGGACTTTTTACCACCAGGAAGGGTTATGGAATGAGGTCCAATTCCATGGCAGCACTCATGGCAAACAATATGTGTATAATAAGGCTCAAAATCAACATATTCTTTCTGCTCCTCTCTGATGCAGGCATTGGCTATAGGCTTCAAGATATTCTTGAACCTGAATGATAAATAAAATTTGAATTGCCAATGTCAGCATGAACTCCCTTTTTGCTTGACACAAGTGTAAACTATATAACATCAGCTAAAATGAATAAACAAAAATCAGTGAAGGCATACTTGGCTTCTGAAATGTTCTTAAGCATAACCATTGAAGTTCCTCGCTCATTCACAATCCGCTCATCATTTGGCAAATTGAAAGCTATAGTTTGAGGACCTTTCACATCCTGACACAGAAGCACTTGTTTAGTTCACATGAAGCAGTTGGCCAAGGATATGAAAAATGTGGATAAACAATTCATTTGCAATAACATTAACAAGTTCTTGACCTTTTTCAGCCTACCAATTGCCTAAAGTAGCCCGGATGAAAATAAATATACTTCTACCACAAGAGACAAAAATACTAAATCTCCAAGAAATTTCGACACCATAATAACTATTAATGTACCACAAAAAGGACGGAAATACTAAAGATCTCCCTATAACAGTATGGTGCAATGGTTGCTGACATTAACACGTTAAAATTCCTGGATGACAACCATGCCACTGAGACAGTGATCAGGAAAGCATGGAGTCTAAACGAATCCAAAGCAACCAAAAGGTATTTCTTTCATGAAATCCTAGTGCTTCCTCACTCATTAAATCTTATGGTGTTAAAGAACAAGAATTGTTTAATTCTCTCAGAGATTTAAGGGCATAAGGTTCTTGTCAGCTTTTCATCTATCACCAAGCAGAATGAGAACACAAGCCTTATTTTACTTGTCTACAAATGTACGGATGCTTTGGTAATAATGAGTTCGCACCAACTGAATTGCAAGGAAAAACTAGGACGGTCATGAGATTTATTTTTTACCAAACATTGATTGAACTAGGCTTTTTGTCTACAAGAAGCAAGAGCATGTGAAAAGTAACATCAACATAGAAACATACCCCAGAGTTGTAAAGAAGATTCATCACGCGAATTGGAGCAGCAGATACATTGTCTGATTTGTAAATATTGTCCAGTGGAAGATTTTTCTCCAAATCCTGAACCCAGATCAAAGTTGGTGTAAATGAAAGCTTAATATTTCCATGAAAAAATCAATCAGAATTACCTCGAGTTGATCACCAAAGAGTTTAACTTGAGAAGTTGCAACGTCGTCCCGCACCCCAACAAATGCTTCAAAGGTTGCCTTCGAAATAGTAGAATTATTATTACTAGTATAACAAATGAAATATTTTATTGAACTCTAGGTCTAGGCACAGTATGTAGATGAACAGACCTAATTCAACATTTCCCCTCTTTTCTACATGTGCTTTTTTTTTGTTATGCAACGAGTCGTTGTATTGGCAACAGTGGGGCAAATATTACATGGAGGGAAATATACAATTGAGAAATGCAATCTACTCTAACTGGACAGCGTGACCACTTTGCCATATAAATTCTAATATTGCCTTGTGGTGATGGCTGGTGCCTAGTTGATTTTGAACTAAAACCACAACAAGAATTATGGAACGGAGGGAGTACTTATACTAAAATCTAAGTGGTTAGGCCAAATAACATTAGCAGTCTCAGCGTGAGTGCATAATTAAATAGAAGAACAGATAATCACAACCCATAGGGGATACACGTAAATTACATTACATTTGAATACATGGCAATTAGTCCATTAGTCAACAATATTGCTGACTTGATGTACATTAATGAAGAACATGCTTTAGCAAATTTGCCTAGATGGTAGCCTAAGTAAGAATAAAATTGAGTATGGAGAAAGTTGGCAATATGTGGTGTCTGAAGCTAATATTAGTGTAGCCAGTGTTAATCTGCTAGCATAAGTTGCACAAACTTGAAGAGTGTCCAAAAGAAAACACATGACAGAAACTTCAAATTTCGAGCTTTAAAAAAAAACAAAAAACTTTTGTCTGGTGTTTAGTGCACCTTCATTGCTAGACTCACCAATAGACAAAGTGATGCAAGAACAGGTGGGACAGGGATCCTAAAATACCTTGTAACTAAACAGACCATCTTCATATGTCTCATATGGGCCAATGGTGACATCTATGTTGGAGTCCTGGAAACATGACAAGAATGCCAAATATAGAGGTAGCATCAACTAATATTGATATAAATAAAAATAGAAAAGAAATTTTACTGCTAAAAATAACAAGTATATCCCATTTTTCTCTAACAAAGTTGACAGCTATAATCACTCAAATAATGCATTTAAAGAGAAATGAATGAACTAATAAAACTGAGAATGAGGATACTAACCAACTCCATCCAAGCTATGTCAGATTCATAGTAATCATTTGAAAGGAAAGCATTTGCCTTGGTTCTGAGCAAATTCTTCAGGCTACAACAAGATAAAGCGAACTGCTTCACATAAATGAACTAAACCTTTCACAAACCGAAAGATGTTAGGTTACTAGCTTACCTTGGACAATCAGAACAATCTGATGCTTTAAGAAGAAGCTCGGCAGCTTTCTCAAGGGATGCTTTATACTCCTTGGAATATGGAACAATAAAAAGATCATCTGAAGTATTGGTTTGATTTGGTCCATCTGACTGTGCTACTGATGTAGTCAATAAAGCATCAGGCCGTTTTATGACAGTAAAGAATCCAGTTGCATCTTTTTGTTCCTTATCAGTTAGTCCACTTTTCCATAAATCAAACTCCTACATAAAGAATGTGGAAACCGGTCCAATATTAGTTAGAAAGAACACATTTGATGTACAATTATCATAAGCAGAAATTGCACTGAAGTTTTATTATCTGAGAAGTAACTAAATACGACCGTACCATTTTGTTCATGTCAGCAGGATAGAAGTTCGCGCCACGAGGCTTATCTAGAGGGAATGCTGCACGATACTCAAGCCCCTTCCATCCTGAAATTGGCTTGGTGGCATCTGTGAGCAATTTCACAGCCGAATCGGCAGTGGATAGAAAAGCCTTATTTTCATCAAGGCAGGACCTGTTTGGGAAATATCAAAACGGTAAACAAATATCAGCATGCTAAGAAGTATAAAATAGTTATAAAGAAATCTAATTAGAAAGTTAAAAAGAATGTGAGGAATAACAAATGCATGAAATTAGACGACTGTTTAATAGCAGAATCTGGTGTCAACAAAAGATGAAGAAACCGGAGGAGACCAACATGAGTAACTACGCTCTCTCTATGCATTTTAGTTTTAGGTTGCACTTTCTCATTTATATCCACAGCTGATAAAATCACAACTCAGGCAAAAAGCATGTGGGCGTATGCTGCATTTACTATCACCATTTTGTTTGCAGAAATTTGCTACCTACATTGCAAGACTTTAAGTTGCTGTAGTGCATGTTGACATTGCAAAAAACTTGTGAAAAATTATCTCATGGGTGAAATGCAGTAACACTGACACACAGTGGGAACCTCTCAAAAAGGCGGTGGCACTGGTACTAACATACATTCAGAGTTGATTGATGGCAAATAAACCCAAGTCCCCTGCTTTAACTCTCACAATGCATATCTTCCATTGCAGTTATGCAACTATCTCAGAGTCTTAACTTATAACAAGAAATTGTTCAGTTGTGTATATAGCCACAAGGAAGGAATGAGAAAAGTAAAGACAAAAATATATAGTTGATGACAGCAACTTCCCAAGATGAAATTTTCAGTGAACATGCTAGTAAATTCCAATCAATGAAGAGAAGCTTGATTAGAGAATAACATATTACCATGGACTTTTATTAATAGAGTAATACGCCCACTTCAGACTATCAAGGGAGGAGGAATCAGCATGTGCTTTTAGCCAGTCTCTTAGCATTGTGTTGCTATTCCATACCTACTCGAGAAGAAAAGTAGTAAGAAGTTGCAGAATTAAATTACGCAAGAACTATACAGTGCAAAACTAGTGAGCATGTTATGAATCATAACTGTACATGAGACATCTAACGAATATGAAATGGAACTAATATCTGAACCGTATATTATGCAAGAAATAACCTGCTCATAAAATATTTCATCAATAACCATTGATGCTTTAAGAATATATCCCAAGGCTTCTTTGTCTCCTTCAGATAGAGTAGTCAACTGTCAAAATGAAAGTATCCATAACAAATGTTAATCAAAACAATGGTCAAAAGGTACATGCTGACTTATAGACTCACTTACCTCTGGTTCCAAATGGATGGGGGCATAACGACTAATTTGCTTTTGTAAGGTTAAGCTGCGAGACTCCGTATTATCTTTGTACCTAAAGAAGGCATGAAAGGTTTAAGAACAATTATTTAAGAGAAACGAATGCAACCGGGTTCACCAAAGAATTAGGATCTATTGAACAATTAATTCAAAGTGGCAATTGGCAATAGAGAGAAGACAAAGAAATCATTCTTTCAAGTTCTAAATCCAGCGATTAGTTAGCAAGGAGCACATACTGCTTGAAACATATAGTGCTTTGGGCGTGTTTGACCAAGTGAGGAGATCTTGGTTAGAGTGGTCAGATCGGATAGCTCCATTACATGACTTCTTTGGGAAAGGCCTCGCTCGGGAGATGTTAGAGTGCCATTTAGGTTCCTCAAATTTCCCTTCAAGTTAGGAGGGTAGCTTTCCCTACGATGTAAACAATATTACATCACCTTTTTTTACTTAAGGCAGACCTTAAATTTAAGAACCTAGGCTTGATGCAACGACAATACCAAGATTCCAAATCCACGATTCCAACTTCTTGATGTTAAAACCTAAACCTGGAAGGCAAATGGGTCCTGGTATGGATTTAAGTGTCATGAATACCAAACTGATTATTGGTTAATCGGAAGCATGTTGATAATAGTAAAGTTCATACGGATTGCACCTACATTGCATTTTAACTTTTACATAAAAGGATAGGATTATCCCATAGAAGGATGAAGGCTCATATTTGGTCAGAGTAATATACAGAAAAAGAGCTGGCTGCTTTAGTGCTTACCTTTCCTCAATAATACTGAACAGTTGGCCGTATTGCCCATTCACATCATAAGGTACATATTCTCCGCTTTCTGCTGCAAGGCAGCTCTTGTACTCGTCACGGTGCATATACCTAACTGCAGATACTTCACTTTCCTGCGTATTAAATATTTGAAGTCAATTTTGAAAATAAAAACCTGTGCAAGCAGTGAAACAAAGATAAAGAATAACAAATAATTCAACATTGGCCATACCTAAAGGTTTTTTATGACTTTTTTAGAAACCGTTAATTATACTGTAACGTCATTAGTTGCATTAAACTTTTTTCTTACAAACAAAACAGCAGTCACATAACTTACAAAGTACATACTTTCTTCTAATGCATAAGTTGTTGATCTTGACAACAATGCGCATAATAAAACCTAAGTGAAAAGGCCAATATTGAATTCTCACTTGGAGAGTGAAGGCCTCGAGTGGAATTGGAGTTAAAGTCGTCACAAGGTAAACATCATTGTACTCGTTGTTGGTGTAAGTCCCATTGTTGATAACGCTGCAGCAAAGAGTCTAATATTAGCATCTCTTTTCCAAGGTATCTAAGGTGCAGATGATGATGATGTAGATTTATGTGAACGGAAATCAATATGAAGAAATACAGATTAGCGTCTCTTAGGTTACTGGTGCTTAAACTGGTAATAGATCCAATGCAGTTATTACCAGAATATGTCCTACCATCTTCGAATGATGAGCATGCTATCACATATACTAGGTAGCAAGAAGGGAACAAACAGCAATGTAGACCTACTAACCATTCTTGAAGAAAAACGAAGATGAGCTCAAAAGCATCGACTGGAAGCTTGATGCCTAGTTCTTCCTGGAGCTCCCTCCTGTTGTTGATCCATGGCAGATACTAGTAAAGATTAGAACCCATGATTTTGATAAAGAAGTTACCTAGCCTGGTAGCCTAGCATAGAACAGCACTACATAGTACTTGGCCAGCAAATTTAAGCAATTCAGTGACCGCATCGCATGACAACAAATATACAAACTACGAACAACATCGCAGACTCTGTGTAACCAGATAGAGCACATTTGATTTGACAACCAGTCACCCCATAAGCTATACCTACCTTCTAAAATAAAGTTGTGACAGCAACACAACCCCTCCTGGCAATCAATGTCAGCAAGTACAAATTAGAACCCATCATGAGCAACTCGATCTATCACAGAATCACAATATATAGAGTAATCGGCAGGCAATTCAGTGTGTGACCTCACGGGGTAATGACAATCAGTGTCGTAAACACTGTGTGACAATGCAGAACACATGTGCAACCACTCATCCCATAAGTTGACTATTTGTGACAGCACCCTGACAGCAGTAAGATTCCCCGTGCAGCAGTCATCCGAGTCCGCTACGCGCTACAGCAAGTAACAGGAGCGCGGGGCCAGCGGGCTCACTCACCGCGCGGAGGAGAGGGAGGAGTCCCCGGCGGAGATGTGGCCGGCGCTGGAGATGTCCCACTGGCCGGGCCACGAGTCCTTGCAGTCGGCGCGGCGCTGCAGCAGCAGCTCCCCGGTGCTCTCGCAGTAGATCCACACGTGCACCGCGCGGTGGTAGTCCCCGTCCCGGTGCACCTCCGACCTGCGGGGAAGAAGGCGACCGGCGTCAGGCTCACGGGGGCGGCGATCCGGCGGAGGTGGAGGTGAGGGGGGGCCGGGACCGGGGGCGTGCCTGGGCTTGGAGACGCCCGTCTTGTCGCCGGCGGCGGTGAGCACGTCGAGGCGCTCCTCCGGCGCCGGGGCGGCCATCGAGCGGCTGAGGCGGCGGCGGTGGCGTGTGGAAGCAGGCTGGGAAGCTTCAGAGGATTTTTATTTTTTTTGGTGGACTGTACTATCGAAGTATCGATGATAGGTCGGGATGTTTGTGCCAATTTCAAACGCCGGCACGAGTTCAGGACGGATAGCGACGGGAGGAGCAAAGGGCTTCCGAATCGAATTGTGGGAGGATGCTGCTTGGCTGGCTGGTGAGGCTTCTCTGCTTTTCCAAGCAGAGAATACGATGCTCCTCCGGTCGTGTCGGACCAGACGATGATGGTCTCCGTGTACGTGTAACGTGTGCTACACATTTTCTTCATCGCGTTTGATTTGATTTGGTTTGGTTTGGTTTGGTATATACATTATCCAAGAAGAAACTAAACTTTCTGATCTTTGAACAACCTTTTCCTCCTTCATTGATGATCACCTCTCCTCCTGCTCCGGTGATCGTACGGGGTGAGTGCAAGGGGAGGTGGAGCTTGAGTGGAGGGATTCAGACTTAGATTGGAGAGGAGAGGGGTTCGACGCTGCTTGAGAGCGAGAGTGGTCCTAATTGTCGTGATAGAATAACTTGTGCCTCCCCCCGACACGAAAAGAGTGGCTCGATAGTGGTACCAGTGCGTTAGGGTGGTGCGGCGAACAGTATGATAGAGGGAGTGACTATTTGGCTGGTGTCGAAGGAAAGCAAACACGTTGATTACAAATAGCGAAGATGTGGAAGGCATCAAAGGTGAATCAAGCATATAGAAGCATAAAAGTGAGGAAAATGGCGGAAAGAAGAGGGTAAAATAGATGATGAAGCTCGAAAGCGCCCATGATAATGATGCACAAGGCTGGGGTTGGCACATGGGTAGCAGTGAGGCTTGGGGTGCTAGTGAAAAGGGACTAGATGATGCATAGTTGTGTTTTTGCCCAAAGAAGCACATTTGCTTTAGAACAAAATGATCAATACCGCCCGTAAGTACATGCAACTTTGCAAAGTGGCTACTCATATTAAGGGCTATGTGGTGCACCCGCCATCATTTTAATTGATAGTTTCGACCAATGTTGTTGAACAAGTATTGTGAGTTTCCTATAGCAGACATGACAACAACCAATCGAAAATGGCGGAAGCGAGAAGAGTGAGAAAATGGCGGAAATGAGAAAAGTGAGAAAATGGCGGAAGGAAGAGGGTAAAGAAGATGATGAAGGTCGAAAGCCTCATCGTAATGATGCACGAGGCTAAGACGGTGTCACAGGGGTGGCAGGTGAGGCTCAAGTGCTGGAAAAAAAGGATTAGGTGATGCATAGCTATGTTTTTGCCCGAAGAAGCACATTTGCTTTAGAACAAAAATGGCCAATATTGCCCGTAACTATATGCAGATCTGCAAATAGGCTATCTCCTTTTAAAGGCTATGTGCATTTTAATATATAGTCTCGACCAATGTTTTTGAATTATGAATTTTATATGGCAGACATGACAACGACCAATCAATGGGTGCTAAAAGCGACAAGGTGTGCGGAGAAACAAGAGTGATATGGTAGAAAAAAAAGTGAATGAAGGAGTATCAGAGTAAGAAAATGAAGTGCGGTCAGTTTCCTCTCCCTCTCACTCTTCATCTCTCTCTCTCCCTCTTTTTGTTCTCACGGTCCATTTCGCTGATATTTTGAGTACAATCGGCACAATATTAACGATAGCAATACGGGTACGGTACATCCACTTTTAACAAGCATGTGTAATTTTTTGTCTTGGTAGTTGATACATAAACCAACTGCAATGTTGTCCGCCTACCATCTCCTAAAAAAATATATAATGTCTGCTTGTCTCAAACGAGTAGACAATGCTTAAATGTACCAATAGAGTGCTTTGCCTCGGATTACACAAGACAAATGCCCAAAAGACCTCAAGAGGGATGATTATTGATACGAACCGGCGATTCTAGAGAGTCATTAACGAACAATCATTATAAATAGATGAATTACCAAATCAATGAAAACTCTTGATCATTCAATCAATCATTTACTCCCTCCGTTCCGAAATAGATGACCCAACTTTGTATTAACTTTAGTATAAAGTTGGATCATCTATTTTGGAACTGAGGGAGTACATTCCTACAATTATGACAATGTTGGAACACCCCCTTTTTCGCAGCACTTTGGCTCAAACTACCATGACCCAACCTATGAATTGCATCTAATGAAAAGAAGACACCTGCGACAAGCAATTCAAGCTATTAAAAAAAAAGACACGGCTGGAGATTTTCATGATCACAGAAGCCACCAGACTTTGTACAGTTTATTACAAAAACCGATTCGGTGAAACTCCTCAAAAAGCGAGAGCTGCAAGTCTGCACGCCAAAAGCTGCCCGACCGGACACCCTGGACCGTACAACCACACCCGAGCCGTAGCCGCACCCGACGGTGCACGATCGTCAAACCGGCACCGGCAAGGTGGAGACGTGCACGGGTTGGCTGCGCTGCTAGTACGCGGTCACGCACGCCTCCGCAACGAGCCAGCCAAGTCCATCCTACTTTGTCGCAAGGCTTTCCCCGTTGCCATGATCCCCTCGCCCACCCACGACCTACCCCCCTCTCGTCCTCATCCTCTCCTCCCCTCCTGCGCATCGCCGCCGCGCCATGGCCTCCCCCGGCCCGAACCACCACCGCCGCCAGGCAAGGCCACCGTCCCCTGTCCACACCAATCCCCCGTCCCCTCTCTCCAACCATCGCTCACCGTCTCTATTTCCATCCTGTTCACAGGCGGGACGGCCGTCGCCAGATCTGCGCCCAGGCCGGACGAACAACGTCCGGCCGACGGCCGCCGGCGCAGGATCTTCGTAAAGGTGACGCCTTTATCCCCTAATCGCTCAGATTTCACGGCGATAGATCTCTCTCTAGACGATTTCACTGTGGATCTGTGGATTTGGCGCCTTTTTTCTTTCGATCCGGGGTCTCCATGTCCAATTCGTTCGTAAAGATGGGATTTTTATCTGCCGCGGGTTGGGATCTGACCGATTGCCGCTTCCCCCATGGGTAGTCGTCCTAGGATGGGTTAGATCTCACTGCGAGGCTGCCCCTCTGGCAAAATTTCAACTACGTGTGTGCCTACAAAGTGCCCCCTCCTTCGATCTCTGCTACTAATCAGCATAGTGGCTACGGGGCTTTCGTGTACTACTAGCTAGTATCGACATGATGGGTTCTAATTTTCACTACTCCCTCTGTAACTTAATCTAAGATGTTTCTTGCAGTTCAATTTAAACTGCAAAACCGTCTCACATTAAGTTACAGAGGTATCATTATCTAACATGGATGATATGGATCAGCAGGAGTATGTCTAAACTGAAAGTTTGCACTAGGTACTCATGTGTCGCCTATTTCAGTTTTCAGTTTATAAAAACATAAAAGTCTCTGTGAAAGCATCTGGGTCACAAAATAACCCCTCCATCCCAAAATATAAGATCTTATTACATCCAATATGTGAGTATATAGGACGTAATAAGATCTTATATTATGGGACAGTGGGAGTAGAATATATTTCTGAAAAGGCCTCTCTGGAAAAAAGCAGATAATTAAAACCTTAGTGGGTTCCTAGACCATGCAAAAGTCGTAGGACAGCTAAGATATTGGCTGGTAGAGAAGCATCAGATTGATCACAATAAACGCTGCTTCCCAGTGCTAAAATGTTGCAGATAGTAGTCACTAATTTTAACTTGCAAGCAAAATTGTTAAATCAAAATAACACGATCAAATGAAGAAAGGTTTCTAGGAAAATCATGAAATATCCTGTAGTTATTGCCAACTAATGCTTGCACATACTTCATTTTAAAACTGACCTTAAACATTTAACATGCAGGAAAGCGAAGTATCAGGTATATGCAGTGTGTGAGTTAGATGAGCTGCCTTGCAACAGAAAGCCGAGACCATGTGCCTCATGTTGTGAATGTTCAGCATTACTGAGTAGAAGGTAAACACTACAGCAACCAAATCTTTTTTTGCGTATTATTCTGACAAAATGCTGGCATTTGCTGTTCTCTTTGATAAGCCTATTAAGTTTATGGGAAGCTGAAATGCAATTTAAATGCAATTGTTGTGACAATTAAACTATTGTATGACGCAGGACCTAATGATGCACTTTGTAGAAAAGATATAAAATATGTAACATAATTAATGTTTCAGAACTCTAATGCCATGCTAATGATGCAGGATGCGTTGACACCTGATTGAATTGGATGTTGTTGATTTGGTGAAGGTCATTTTTTACCAGCTACAGAGGGTAAATGGTATGCCTAAAATGCTCAATGATTGCTATTGTCCAAAATTTTCAACATTCTGATTGAAGTACTTTTGGTTTTATGAAATCTTGCATAGGCATAGTTTGAAAATTGTAGTCATGAACAGCTCTGACACCCACGAGTGGTAGCACTTGCTAACAAAGTAAACTCAATGAGAAACTAAGCTACAGATGTGAATCTTAAAATGTAGGATGTTTTGCAAAAACGTACAACATTTGTGTATGGAGGTGTAGTATCTAGTAATATCCATTCATAGAAGCATGGTACGCAAGTCACACATCATAGGGTATAAATGCATGAGTTGGTTTACTTTAGTTGTATACTCCCTCTGTAAAGTAGTGATCTAAACGCTCTTATATTTCTTTATGGCGGGATTTCCATTTAGAGCAAATAAGTCCTAGAAGCGTTCTATGCTGAAATCTATTTTTGTTATGAACTGAAATCAACATAATATCGTATATGTTAATACGGTCTACTTTCACTAATCTAGGACAGAAGCAGGTCACATACATGGTGTACTTTGTGCAATTGTGCTAAATGCTGGTAATCCATTGTCCTGCTCACATGTGGTACAGATCAACATCATGGAACATAACATAATGCCAGAGCAAAAGAACATCCTCAGAACTTCAGGTTATGGTATAATATGCATCTAGTCTAGAACAGCAGGTTCGTTCGTAGTAGACTTATAATATCCAGTTGTATATGCATGCTAAGCAGGTAAAAACATTATAGTGCAGGGAGTGTAGGTATAGGTAATCCACATTCTGGTGTACACATTAACATCATGACATGTTTAGCTGTACGCGTTCCTTGGCTTGAGCCTGTCCATGTTCTGCATTTGAGTCATTACAGCTTGATGATGGAATACGAATCTGCAAAAGATTGATCCCATCCATTAGCAGTTTGTCATATATTTTTGAAACCAGCTTTCTTTTTTTGCCTGACTTACCATTTCTGTTTTCCTCCAGGCTGCTTCTTCGCAGCGTCCGTCTTAGAAGAGGAGCCGCTGTTCTTGCCCTTCTTCACCTTAGCCTGCGCGTTCTTCTTCTCCTGGCGTGCTTGCTTTACTGCTTTTGCTGCTCTCTTCTTAGCAGCCTCCTGCTTTTGCAGCTGATCACGAGCACGCCTTGCCGCATCCTCCATGTTATGCTCTTCTTGATGCTGGTTGAAATGGGCGACAGGGTATTCGCCATCCAGTCCATGCCTCGTGCACTTTATGGGAACTTTCGCCATACCTTCTTCATGATTAAAAGACAGAACACATGAACTAGTATCAGTGCTATTTATTCTGCTATGTAGTATCAGCAGGTACTGTATGTAATACCATTCTGCTTCCTACTGATCCCAAGATATATCGACATGTATTGTGATATGACAGACTGCACTACTGCATCATCACCAATCTGATGTCATATAACTGATTTGTGGTCCCTCAGTTTGATATCTTATCTGACAGTCGCACATGTATTGTGATTAAACTACTGTCCTAACCGATCTTGCGCCATGTCGCCGATTAAAACAGTTTATTGTTCCAGATCTGTAAATTATTCAGTTTACCATTCCAGATCTGTAAATTACTCAGTTTACTTTTCCAGAAAACCCTAACTCGATCCCACCAACGGAATCTAACTGGATTCGAACAAAACGTATATTCGAACGGAATCCAATCCGATTGATTCTCGCCAACGAAACCCTAGCTGGATCCGACCGCGAGCGCAATCCGTCCGATCGGAGCGGAGGGAGAGATTGATGGATCGTAGGAGGGGAGGTGGGGACCTGGTGCGCTGCGCGTGGGGCCGGATGCCGCCGCTGGATCGGGAAATCTGCGCCGCCGCTGGATCTGGAAGTCGGCGGCCGTTGCTGTCGCTCGCTCAATCCGATTCGCCCAGGCTTTGCGGGAGGTTGACGTTAGCTGGCGCTTCGCTGGCAGTATTTTATTGGAGGGGTGGGCTCCTGGGTGAACAGCTGTGGCGAATCACTCTGTACACCAAAGCAATAACGTCGTATTTTTTTTTCTTTTTCTTCAAGGACGGGGTACAGGGACTTGCGTGAGGCGCATGAAAGGTGGGTCGGGCACGCAAAGGAGTAGGCGTTTTGGTGCATAGGCTCATCTGCATCCGGTTAAAAAAATCATAAAAAATTTCAAATAAAATTTGTGTGGTAGACAATTTGATGCGTGAGACCCGCTTCAAATTTCAAGTCATTTGGATATATGAGCAACTCTCAGCAAAAAAGACAAATCGGACCAAAACAGTACATGAATAGTAAATATTTTTACAGACCCCCAATTTGTCTTTTTTGCTGAGAGTTGCTCTTATGTCCAAATGACTTGAAATATGGAGCGGGCCTCACGCATCAAATTGTCTACCGCACAAATTTTATTTGGATTTTTTTTAAAAAAGTTAGTATTTATTTTGATTTTTTTCGTCGGCGCGGGTGCAGATGAGCTCGGGTGCAGAAATGGATTTTCGCACGCAGAGGCAGTACTTGAGGCGCAATATTTTTCAATTGAAACAATCTTCACTCCCATTACCTAGATGAGTGCTTATACAATGCCAAAAAGGAATAAGTGAAATACTCCCTCCGTTCCACAATACATGACTTTCATTTGTCAAAATATAGATGTATCTAACATCTATAAAGGAAAAATGTAACGGTGTACAATAATGTGTTACGACCATCAAAAAAGATTAACGGATTTGCTAAAACTCATTCGAATGAGAAACAAATTGGTCTCATTCACTTTTTAGACCGTCCGATCCAGCCGTGCGACGATTCGATGGAGAGCTTCGTAGGGACGGGAGGCGCGGCCCATCTGTTGTCCCGCTCACAGCCCGTTCTTTTTTTTGTCGCTCGTTTTTTTTCTTCTCTTTTTTGTTTGATGAAGGCCACTTGCATTCCGGCCTGGAACATTTTCCACGCACAAGCCCAAGTACGCTTGTAGGATATACGAAGCCCTGTCTGATCGCCCCTCTTTTCAGTCTGTTGTTCGCTTCTTTTTAGTGGTGTTGATCCTTTTTGCGGCTGCTAGTGTGTGTAGGTTGATGTTCGTCTGGTCTGTGTGTGTGTGTGTGTTTTGTTTTTTATTCTTGGCCCCCAGCTGCAAGTTCGCCATCAACTCGTAACTAGGCAGAGGTGTGTGTGTGTGTTTCTGTCAAGGGGGGTCCCCAGTTGCAAGTTGCCCATCGACTCGCAACTAGGGTGTGTGTGTGTGTGTTTACTCGTGGCCACCGGTTGCAAGTTGACCATCAACTCGTAACTAGGGAGAGGTGTGTGTGCGTGTGTCGAGGGCCCCCAGTTGCAAATTACGCATCGACTCGCTACTAGTGTGTGTGTGTGTGTGTGTTTTATTCGTGACCCCCAGTTGCAAGTTGTCCATCGACTTGCAACTAGGGGTGTGTGTGTGTGTTAGTGTGTGTGTTTTGTTGTGGGTCCCTAGTTGCATGTCAATAACTGACTTGCAACTAGGAGTGCGTGTATGTGCGTGTCTTTCTGTCAAGGGGGTCCCCAGTTGCATGTCAAGCATCGACTCGAAACTGGGGGTGTGTGTGTTTTGCTGAGGACCCCCAGTTGCAAGTTGCTCATCGACTCGCAACTAGGGGTGTGTGTGTGTGTGTGTGTGTGTGTGTGTGTGTGTGTGTGTGTGTGTGTGTGTGTGTGTGTGTGTGTGTGTGTGTGTGTGTGTGTGTGTGTTTATTCGTGTCCCCTAGTTGCCAGTTGACCATCAACTCGTAACTAGGGGGAGAGGTGTGTGTGCGTGTGTCAAGGGCCCCCAGTTGCAACCTACCCATCGACTCGAAACTAGGGTGTCTGTGTGTGTTTTATTCGTGACCCCAATTGCAAGTTGCCAATCAACTCGCAACTAGAAGTGTGTGCATGTGCGTATATTTTTGTCAAGGGGCCCCCAGTTGCATCTCAACAATCGAGTCGCAACTAGGGGTGTGTGTGTGTGTTTGTTGAGGACCCCTAGTTGCAAGTTGCCCATCGACTTGCAACTAGGGATGTGTGTGTGTGTGTGTGTTTTGTTTTTTATTCTTGGCCCCCAGTTACAAGTTGACCATCGACTCGCAACTAGGGGGGAGATGTGTGTGTGTGTGTGTGTGTTTTTGTCAAGGGTATCCCTAGTTGCAAGTTGCCCATCGACTCGCAACTAGGGTGTGTGTGTTTTTTTTATTCGTGGCCCCCAGTTGCAAGTTGACCATCAGCTCGTAACTAGGGAGATGTGTGTGTGCGTGTGTCGAGGGCCCCCAGTTGCAAGTTACCCATCGACTCGCTACTAGTGTGTGTGTGTGTGTGTGTGTGTGTGTGTGTGTGTGTGTGTGTGTGTGTGTGTGTGTGTGTGTTTTATTCGTGACCCCCAGTTGCAAGTTACCCATCGACTCGCAACTAGGGGTGTGTGTGTTTGTGTGTGTGTTTTGTTGTGGGTCCCTAGTTGCATGTCAATAACTGACTTGCAACTAGGAGTGCGTGCATGTGCGTGTGTTTCTGTCAAGGGGTCCCCAGTTGCATGTCAAGCATCGACTCGCAACTAGGGTGTGTGTGTTTTGTTGAGGACCCCTAGTTGCAAGTTGCCAAACGACTCGCAACTAGGGGTGTGTCTGTGTGTTTATTCGTGTCCCCTAGTTGCCAGTTGACCATCAACTCTTAACTAGGGGGAGAGGTGTGTGTGTGCTTGTGTCGAGGGCCCCCAGTTGCAACCTACCCATCGACTCGCAACTAGGGTGTTTGTGTGTGTTTTATCCGTGACCCCCAGTTGCAAGTTGCCCCTCGACTCGCAACTAGAAGTGCGTGCATGTGCGTGTCTTTTTGTCAAGGGGACCCAGTTGCATCTCAACAATCGAGTCTCAACTAGGGGTGTGTGTGTGTTTGTTGAGGACCCTAGTTGCAAGTTTCCCATCGACTTGCAACTAGGGATGTGTGTGTGTGTGTTTTGTTTTTTATTCTTGGCCCCCCAGTTGCAAGTTGACCATCGAGTCGCAACTAGGGGGAGATGTGTGTGTGTGTTTCTATCAAGGGGGTCCCCAGTTGCAAGTTGCCCATCGACTCGCAACTAGGGTGTGTGTGTGTGTGTGTGTGTGTGTGTGTGTGTGTGTTTATTCGTGGCCCCTAGTTGCAAGTTGACCATCAACTCGCAATAAGGGAGAGGTGTGTGTGCGTGTGTCGAGGGTCCCAGTTGCAAGTTACCTATCGACTCGCAACTATAGTGTGCGTGTGTGTGTGTGTTTTATTCGTGGCCCAGTTGACCATCAACTCGTAATTAGGGGATGTGTGTGTACGTGTGTGTGTTGAGGGTCCCCAAATGCGTGTCGGATAATCAACTTGCAACTAGAGTGTGTGTGTGTGTGTGTGTGCGCGCGCGCGCGTGCGTGTGTGTCTTTCTGTCAAAGAGGGGTCCCGAGTTGCATGTCAAGCATGGACTCGCAACTAGGGGTGTGTGTGTATTATTGAGGGCCCCGAGTTGCAAGTTGCCCATCGACTCGCAACTAGGGTGTGTGTCTATGTGTGTGTTTTTTTATTCATGGCACCCAGTTGCAAGTTGACCATCAACTCGTAACTAGGGAGATGTGTGTGTGTGTGTGTCGAGGACCCCCAGTTGCAAGTTACCCATCGAGTCGCAACTAGGGTGTGTGTGTGTTTTATTCGTGATCCCCAATTGCAAGTTGCCCATCGACTCGCAACTAGGGGTGTGTGTTTTGTCGTGGGTCCCTAGTTGCATGTTGATAACGGACTTGCAACTATAAGTGCGTGCATGTGCGTGTCTTTCTGTTAAGGGGGGTCCCAGTTGCATGTCAAGCATCGACTCGCAACTAGGGGGGTGTTGAGGACCCCCAGTTGCAAGTTGCCCATCGACTCGCAACTAGGGTGTGTCTGTGTTTTTTTTTATTCGTGGCCCCCAGTTGCTAGTTTGATCATCAACTCGCAACAAGGGAGAGGTGTGTGTGCGTGTGTCGAGGGTCCCCAGTTGCAAGTTACCCCATCGACTCGCAACTATGATGTGTGTGTGCGTGTGTATGTGTGTGTGTTTTGTTGTGGGTCCCTAGTTGCATGTCAATAACCGACTCGCAACTAGAAGTGTGTGCGTGTGTGTATCTTTTTGTCAAGGGCCCCAAGTTGCATCTCAACCACCGACTTCTAACAAGGGGGTGTATGTGTTTGCCGAGGACCCCTAGTTGCAAGTTGCCCATCAACTCGCAACTAGGGATATGTGTGTGTATGTGTTTTTTATTCGTGGCCCCTAGTTGCAAGTTGACCATCGACTTGCAACTAGGGGGGAGGTGTGTGTGTGTGTGTGTGTGTGTGTGTGTGTGTGTGTGTGTGTGTGTGTGTGTGTGTGTTGAGGGTCCCCAATTGCGTGTGCAACTAGTTGGGGTGTCTGTGTATGTGTGCGTGTGTGTGTCTTTTTTGTCAAGGGGCCCCCAGTTGCATCTCAACCACCGACTTGCAACTAGGGGGGTGTGTTTTGTTGAGGACCCCAGTTGCAAGTTGCCCATCGACTCGCAACTAGGAGATGTGTGTATGTGTGTGTGTATTTTATTCGTGGCCCCCAGTTGCAAGTTAACCATCGGCTCGCAACTAGGGGGAGATGCCCAATTGCATGTCGATAATCGACTTGCGACTAGAGGGGTGTGTGTGTTTCTTCATGTGTGTGTGTGTGTGTGTGTGTGTGTGTGTGTGTGTGTGTGTGTTTTGTCAAGGGGCCCCGAGTTGCATCTCAACCACCGACTTCTAACTAGGGGTGTGTGTGTGTTCTATTGAGGACCCCCAGTTGCAAGTTGCCTATTGATTTGCAACTAGGGGGTGCGTTTGTTTATTCGTGGCCCAGTTTGCAACTTGCAAGTTGACCATCTACTCACAACTAGGGGGGGATGTGTTTGTGCGTGTGTCGAGGGTCCTCAGTTGCAAGTTACCCCTCGACTCGCAACTAGAGGATGTGTGTGTGTGTGTGTGTGTGTGTGTGTGTGTGTGTGTGTGTGTGTGTGTGTGTGTGTGTGTGTGTGTGTGTGTGTGTGTGTGTGTTTCTCAAGGTCCCTAGTTTTTGCGAGTCTACCATCGAGCCACAACCGAAGAGGAGGCGGAGAAGTTGCTAGTCGAGCGTCGACTTGCAACTAGGGGGAGGGGGAGGGGAAAAATTGTTTTCTGTACGAATCCTTATTTTTTTGCAAGTCAACCACTGAAATCGCAATTGAGAGGTGCCGGTCTCTGTGTGTGTTTGTTGAGGAACGATTTTTCAACCAGTTCCAAGTTGATGCTCGGCTCACATTCTATTTACTACTATTTCCTTTATTTGATAGTTTTTTTCCTTTTTTTAATGGAACAAAACAAATGATTTTTTTACTTTGTTTTAATATAATAGCATTTTGTAAGAAAATATAGTCCCTAGTTTTTACTATGATCAATATTGTATAATAATTATTTTTATTAAAATATTTTTTGTATCAATTTTTTCTTACATGGTATGATCTCGTGTATGTTTTTTACACAAACAACCTCTTATGTAGGAGCATAAAGGCCATTTTTTGAACTCAACTGTATTACTCTTGGGCAGCAGGGGGATGAGGATTTTGATTCATTGAGCCAGGAATCTCTATTTGATAGAAGTCTGTCTCTGCTAGAGAATTTGTACAGCAAGTCTGAATTTGTTAGATTCAGAGTACCATAGCATTTTTGAACTTTTATTAGAGTGTGGTTATGTGGGGGGGGGGGGGGTTAGGTGTTTCTCCCTAGGAGGGGATTTTTTTATGGTGATCAAAGTGTTTGAACAGACTAGCCGTTCCGCCATTTCAATGCCATTGCAGCACAAACACCAGCACCAAATCTTCCTGTATGTGCAGCTGTCCCAGTCGTCCTTGCTTTGATTGGCTTATTTAACAATGGCAACCAAAACAAAAGATTAGGGACAGTGTGGGCCTGCGAGGGAAACGGGATGCGGCGCTCCAACAACCAAAACAAATAACAGAAGAAAAACTGACAAGCAAAAGAGGCCCGTTATTGAGAGGGACAGTACAGGCCTGAGAGGGAAACGGGCTGGGACAAGGAGAAGGACAGTGCTGGCCAGAGGGAAACGGGCTGGGACAAGAAAAGGGGATGTCATGCATACGTCATGTGAATGAGACCATTTTATTTCTCATTCGAATGAGTTCCAGGCGCTCCCAAAGATTATTTAGTCGCAACCAAGGCGATAACACGATCTTTGCTGCGGTCACAGCCGATGTACAGGAACCAACCAACGCGGCGGCCTTGATAGCTCCGCGACGCCTTCGCACTCGCGGGTTTCCTCCGTGTTTGTTTCAATGTCGAACACGTGCAAGCATTCGTCGTAAGGGCTCATCCAGTACAAAGTGTTTGGAGGCAACCCGGATTTGGTGGCAGAACACCACGTCGCGTGGGAGCAAGTCGACCTCGCAAGTATTGCCCTATCGCCGATGCTGTGAACCCTTGCACACCTTGATCCGGCGAAACCCATCTTGAAGACGGCGACGTCATTGACCGTCTGCATGTAGAGGTCCGCAAAGAAGATCCACACCATGTGAAGCTCGCCGTCCAGGTCCAGGAGAGAGCAGTATGAATGCACACACTTTTCACCGCCCGGAGGGTAGGTCATTTTGATGCCCTTGGTTTTCACGGTGCTGAACACCGGCTCCGGTGAAAACTCCAGCACGCCGTACTTGTTTGTTTGGATGTGATAATAGAACTTGCCACGGTACGGGGTTATACCAAAGACATGTCTCTTTAGCCAGCTCCGGTGTTTCCCGATCACGACCCATGTGCCTCCTAGGTCGTACTCGTGCCTTACCCACTCCGGCGTCGCCGAACCGACGTGGCAGTACCACAGGACGGTGCTTTCATCTGGCTCGGTCAGGACCACAGTGCAGCCGTCCGGGGCGGTGGGATCGCCGGACAGCACACAGTGGGAGTCCATGGCCGGAGCCTGCGCCAAGGACGGCAGCGTGACACGGCCATGCTCTGGATCCTGCGGGTCCCACAGGAAAGTTGCTGAGGTGTCCGGGTCGCGGGCGAGCACCCAGCCATGCGCGGTGACCCAGTTCTGCTTGGTTAGGAGCACGTCGATCTCGCAGGGGCGGCGTGCGCCGTCGGCGGCGCCGTACAGCGTCGTCGGCCGCTTGTCGCCGTACTCGAAGACGAGGCACGGTAGCGACGGGTTCGCCATGATTGGCCGATTGCCGCGCGCGCTTCGCAAAGACCTGGCAGGGCTGATTGATATCTCTCGGTCGATGAGCCGTTGCCTTAAATAGGTGCCCGCCGGCCTGAGCCCTGGCGAGTCCGAGTCGGTTTCACGTACCGACGTGGCGAGGTAGTACCTGGGTTCGATTCTGAATCAAAACCAAGAGCAAGCTGTACGTGGTCGTGGTCACTGCGACCGGACCCAAGGACGCGTACCTAAACACATATCTTTCCTTTTTATGCAGAAAAAAATATATATCATCAGCACATATTCCGTTTAGAGTTTCAGATTATGAAAAACCAAGTGTATATTTTTTTATAGGGAATAACCAAATGCATATCTACATGTTAAAGATACCTGGATTCTAAGAAAAGACCTAAATTTCTTTACTAATAAATACTTTTTCAATTTGTGCTGCGCAAATAAAACAATGTTGGATCAACCCAGTCGTACCCCTTCGCTCGTAGGAGGGCACCTAGTCGCCACAAGGTTTTCTGTGCCTCCCGTTGGTGCCGTCGGCGGTCTGCCTTGTCTCCTGTGGCATTGGGGTCATGGAGGTGCGGTGGATCCCGGCCATTGTGGGGGAGGGCTCCGTTTTTGATTTTTTTTTTGTTTTGTTAGGATTTGTGTCCTACTCGGAGAGGTGAGGCGGCGGTGACTCTTTGGATATGGAATAAGGTTCTCCCCACCTAGCCCCCGTATCGGCGGTGATTCTAGCGCCGTCGGAGGATGCGTGGAGGTTTGTCTCCGGCGGATCTCATAGGATTCAGTCGGCATTTGTCTTCGGTTGATCCATGTGGATCTAGTCTTCGCTCATTTGGGTTCGCGTGTCTACAGGGTGGATCCTTTCGATCTACACTTCATCAACGCGGTTGTTGTTCTGGTGCACTGGTCTTGTAGGGCCTTAGCATGACAATTTTTTGACTGTCTATTACAACAAGGTTTGCCCTGCTCCGGTGAGGGAGGGGCAATGACCGTGATGCGCCTTCGAGTCGCTCCAATGCTTGTAGTCGTTGTTAGGTGATCTACAGATTTGAATGTAATTCTTTTTTACTTCTGATGTTCTTTGTACTACCTTGACAGTTGGTGAATAGATTGGAAGTATTCTCGCAAAAAATATAAGGTTGGGTTTTTAACACGCTCATTGGTGATGATCGGTGATGATCGCTCATAGTTGGCGGGTGGTCTTTAACACATCACTGATGAGGGGTCAGTGCTAAAATAGTTTCTAGTATCGAACTTGGGGCGAACTGAGCGTAGCTCATATGCTTAGGTTCCTTGTGGTGGAACCAACCCATCAAAGTTCAAGTTATAGACTTGACATTGGTGGTCATATTTCTCAGTATTTATTTTAGGCCTTTCAGCGATGTGCGTTCAGTGGGAGGAGACGTTCCCATCGACTACAATGGCGTCTGTGACGACTTCTTCATCTCAAGATGATGTACCAGCTCAGTCTCTCGGAGATGCTCATAAGGGTAGAGTGTGCATGTATGCGTTCATAGGGTGAGTATATGTGCGTATGTATGAGTGTCTGTGCTTGTACCTGAAGGAAATATGCCCTAGAGGCAATAATAAAGTTATTATTTATTTCCTCATATCATGATAAATGTTTATTATTCATGCTAGAATTGTATTAACCGGAAACATGATACATGTGTGAATACATAGACAAACATATAGTCACTAGTATGCCTCTACTTGACTAGCTCATCAATCAAAGATGGTTATGTTTCCTAACCATAGACATGTGTTGTCATTTGATTAATGAGATCACATCATTAGGAGAATGTTGTGATTGACATGACCCATCCCGTTAGCTTAGCACTTGATCGTTTAGTATTCTGCTATTGCTTTCTTCATGACTTATACATGTTCCTGTAACTATGAGAATTATGCAACTCCTGCTACGGAGGAACACTTTGGGTACTACCAAACGCCACAACTTAACTGGGTGATTATAAAGGAGTACTACAGGTGTCTCCGAAGGTACATGTTGAGTTGGCGATTTGAGATTAGGTTTTGTCACTCCGATTGTCGGAGAGGTATCTCTCGGCCCTCTCGGTAATATTCATCACTTAAGCCTTGCAAGCATTATAACTAATGAGTTAGTTATGAGATGACGACATGTGAGCGAGTAAAGAGACTTGCCGTAACGAGATTGAACTAGGTATTGGATACCGACGATCAAATCTCGGCAAGTAACATACCGATGACAAAGGGAACAACGATGTTGTTATGCGGTTTGACCGATAAAGATCTTCGTAGAATATGTAGGAACCAATATGGGCATCCAGGTCCCGCTATTGGTTATTGACCGAGAATGGTTTTAGGTCATGTCTACATAGTTCTCGAACCCGTAGGGTCCGCATGCTTAACGCTTCGATGACGCTTTTATTATGAGTTTATAAGTTTTGATGTACGAAGTTTGTTCGAGTCCCGGATGTGATCACGGACATGACGAGGAGTCTCGGAATGGTCGATACATAAAGATTGATATATTGGAAGCCTATGTTTGGACATCGGAATGGTTCCGTAAAACGGCATTTTACCGAGTACCGGAGGTTATTGAACTCCCGGGGGTAATGGGCCTACATGGGCCAAGAAGGAGAAAAGGGAAGGAGCAAGGAGGGCCGCGGCCTCCCTCCTAGTCCGAATAGGACAGGGAAGGGCGGCGCCCCGCTTCCTTCCCTCTTCCTCCTCTTTCCCCTTCTCCTACTCCTACTTGGAAAGAGGGAGTCCTACTCCCGGTGGGAGTAGGACTCCCTTGGCGCGCCCTCCGGTCGGCCGCCTCCTCCCCGGCTCCTTTATATACGGGCGGGGGCACCCAAAGACACACAAGTTGATCTACGGATCGTTCCTTAGCCGTGTGCGGTGCCCCTTCCACCATATTCCACCTCGGTCATATCGTCATGAGTTTAGGCGAAGCCCCGCGCCGTAGAACATCATCATCGCCACCACGCCGTCGGCCGACGGAACTCATCTCCGAGCCTTTGCTGGATCGGAGGGCGGAGATCGCCATCGAGCTGAACGCAGGTTGAACTCGGAGGCCCCGTGACGCTCGGTGCTTGGATCGGTCGGATCGTGAAGACGTACGACTACATCAACCGTGTTGTGCTAACACTTCCGCTTACGGTCTACGAGGGTACGTGGACGAACACTCTCCCCTCCTCGTTTCTATATCATCACCATGATCTTGCGTGTGCGTAGGAATCTTTTTGAAATTACTACGTTCCCCAACAGTACCATGCTAAAAACACTAAGCTTGGGTGACAACACTATTACCATAATCCCTGACAAGATCCCTTCGGGCACCACCACCTTTCTAGATTCTTGCAGGGCCACCTTCAGATTGCAATATTAGTGAATTATTATTTGTTGACAGAGCACCTGTTATAGGTTGGCTCTTACATGAGAGTCCGCTAGGGTTGTACCTGAGAAACATAGGCCCAGTGCGAAATCCGAATATGGGCTCTTGACATTTTTCCTTTCCTACCTTTCCATATCATGACCTGACTCATACTTCTTAGTTCTAAAAGACATTGCAGAAGTAAAACTAGGAGACAAATATCAAGAAATGTAGATAAAAAGGAATGAAGCAACTATTAATTATATAGATAGAAAGGAATGAAGCAACCCGTTAATCATTTGAGAAGCAAGATTATGGGGCAGCGTCGCATGTCGCTCTCGCTCTAGCTGCTCCTGTTTATGAACCATCATTTGGCGATCAAGAACAAGAAAACCTCCAAATGCAATACATTTTCCAATCGATGCTTTTTTAGGGGAACGTCAGTACCTTTCTATTAACTAAGTGGCCTCAGCCACAATAATGTCACGAATACAAACTGGAGGAATCGAAAACCAAGGCTTACACAACTTATTATTAAGGCAGTCATTCCAAACTAGACTATTTGTCACAAGAATACACGGAACACCTAGCTATCCCAACTGACACGAAATTTGTCCTGAGAGGCAAGAAGCTCCTTGATATCTTCGATGAGAGGCATGTGCGAAGATCTAGTGAGATCAGTCGCAGGTAATGCATGTTTGACCCCCAGATTGTCTGTCTCTAAGATAGTCATTCGAGCCCCATTTGATGTTGATGAGCCACACGGCCGACAATGAGCAATGAACAAGGTGAAGAGAAACCCTGATATGCAGGCTAGGATTTCTAAAGAACACAAATAAATAGATGGGGGATTGGGAGTACTTTTGGGGAAACACCAAACAAAAAACAACGAAACAACTCCCCAAATATGGGCAAAACACGACATAACTCTTGCTGCCATGCAGGAGAAGAAGATGTGGGCCCCCTTCTCTGGGACACCGCAGAGAGGGCACAACCTATTCTCGGGCCCGTGTCTGCTAATCACCCTCGTCCCAAATGGGAGGCGATCTCGCAACAATTGCCAAAAAAATTAATCTTCAAGGGTAAGGGAGCTTTCCAAGGCGGGGAGGCCCAAGCAATAACCAGTCATCGGCACATGATATGATAGGCTGAGCTGACCGAGACGACACCGAAGGGCCAGACACCAGGACGGTATCTGGATATCCATGAGCACCAGCGGGAGGGCAACCTGCAACCTAGCCTACTCTATGGTCTCCACTTGTCCAAATGACCGCCACAACAAGATGTTCCAACGACCATTGTGGGCAGCTGTGGTCCGTGGAGACCAACACCATCGGATTCGAACAAATGGCAAACAACTTCGGAAACCCCCTACATAACGGGGCTCGATCCACCCACGGGTCATGTTGGGGATATAACCCCATGATATGACCCGCCATGATTGGGCCGGGTTATCCAGGTGGCAGCTTAAGAGCAAGGACCAATATGGGTCGAGGCGCATGGAAGCAAGTCCAGTTGATCGGCTCACAGAGTGGGCCGGCTTAGGGCCTGGCGTCCTAAGACGGCAGTTCGTGACCCCGAAGTCCCTGTTCCTTACTTAGGAGATAAGTTGTAAACATACTATGTCATGGGTCGTAGTACGACCCGGACTCTTGTAAACCCTGGGTCCCGACCTATATATAAAGGTGGGTCTCGGGGTAGAGAGGACTAAGTTACAATCAATAAATAGCTAGGTCAAGCAAATCCGCTCCCTTGTATTGATCTCCAAAGCAATAAGCAAACAAGTAGGAAGTAGGCTATTACCTCGATCGTGAGGGGCTGAACCTGGGAAAACCTGTGTCTCTCGTTTACATTCAAACCCGACGAGCTAATCACCTAGTTGCGATGGCCCCACGTCTAATTCCTCACACTAGGACATCTGTCATGAAAAAACCACGATAGTTGGCGCCCACCGTGGGGCCAGCGCATGGTGGTTTTGAGTTCTTGAAGGGCTCTTTCCCAGGGATCAAGGGATACGCCGTCGGCAGGATGACGAAAAGCCGCCGCAGCAAGCTATACATCGACGACACCGGCTGGGCCCCGAGGCCGACTCAATCGAGTACGGGTACTGGGTCCTCTTTGGCGGAATCCACGTCTTCATCGGCAAGATCGGCGGATCTAAGCCTGAGCCGGACATCTGCACCGACCTCGTCGATCCGGCTCGACACACGCAACCCGCCTAGATCCAAGCCGGTCGGAAGCACGTCTTCGTTGGTTTCACGCAGGGCGTAGAATTCACGGATAATGTATCAAGTCATGTTTTAGTATTAGATACATCTGTATCTAGACGAATCTAAGACAAGAATTTTGGGATGGAGGGAGTATATGCAGTACCGTGGTCCTATTTTTCTCTAAATAAAAAATTTGATGATGTTTTGTGCAAACATGCACCGCTATGGTTGACTTTTTCCGTAGGTAAAAAAATCAGTCTGTTCTATGTAAGAATACGTCAAGGCTAGCGCCATCAGTCATTGACAAGTGGGTCCACACACATGGATACACCTGCATACGTGCAATGTGACTATCGGATTTCGGGTTCCGGCAGACCCTTGAGGTTCGAACTTTGGGGTGCGCACGAAGATCCCTCCTCCTACCAGCTCACGTCTCGAAGCCTCGCAAGGGATTTAATCTAGGAAGGAGAACACGCAAGGGACACGAGGTTTATACTGGTTCAGGCCACCATTGTGGTGTAATACCCCACTCCAGTGTGTGGTGTGGTGGATTGCCTCAGGGGCTGATGATGAACAATACAAAGGGAGAACAACCTCGCGAGGGGTTGTTCTTGGGTTTGTGCGATGAACTGCTTGGGTGAGTTCAGTCGCTTCTCTCTCTATAGTCAACCCGAAAATCTCTCTCTGATCGATCAATCCCCCTTGCCCTGTGGTGGCTAGCTCTATTTATAGTGGGAGGCCCTGGGCCTCTTCCCAAATAATGAGCGGGAAGGGCGTCAACAATTGGCCATTTCGAAGGGGAACATCCAGTACACTTATCCTGACTAAAGTTGGTCTTCAACTGCCAAAGACTCTGGTGGTGACGCTGTCCTAGGCTCCACGGTGACCTCCATCCTGCCGCTCCACTGGTCTTGGTCTTGTTGCACCGAAACGGTAACCTTTGCCTGATGCCTTGGCCTGTGCTTGCCCCCTTTGCACCGAAGGGGAAACAAGGACACTGCGCAGGCTGTCTCGATCGTCATGGCATGCGTCACGGGCACCTCGCGAGGTACCCTGCCTTGATCTCTCCGCCCCCTCGCGAGCCCGCCTGATGAGGCTGCTCCTGAGGAAGCTTCCTGTCGTCCGCCCCGCAAGGCTCGACCCCTCGTGAGGGTCTTGAGCTTGAGATGATGAAGCTGGGCTGCACTGGGCCCCCACTTGAGCCACACCGCAGGCAGGCAAGTCTGGGGACCCCCGTTCCCAGAACGCCGACAGTAGCCCCCGGGACCAAGGCGCGCCCAGACTTGGCTTAGCCGAGAAGCGAAGGGGCAAGTGCGAAGCGCCGCGGGCCCCAATAGCCTGCGGCCTTGGGCACCGCGTGGCGGTTGATTGGACGTGGGCGTCTCCGCTCCCCCACAACACTTCGGCAACCACACGACTTGACAAGTCCCTGCATGCAAAAATGGGTCATGATTACCTGCAATCGTGGAGGCCGACGGTTGGCCTCCTCCGACTATAAGTACGGAACGGCGCGAGCCCTTCCAGTTCATCTCTTCCTGCTACTCCCTTTCTTCTTCTTCCTCACCCTTGCTCCACATTACGCAAATGGCACCAATCCGCCGGTTTTCTACAGAAGAGAAGGGGAAGGCCCCCCGAGAGGGTCCCGACCCGCTTCCGCCGAAGAAGCGGCCAGTCCCCTGCCACCGAGATGAGGGTGCTCGGCAGGAGGCGTTGAGGCCCTGGTACGAACGGCCGCCGCCTGGGTTTCCACTGCCCTTGTACGCCCGCATCGAGGGCCCTGGAGAAGAAGACACCGAGCGACACCGACGGTGCCGCCGTCGACGCCGGTAGGTTACGACGGTGCGCGTCGTCCCCCCTGGAGTCCATGTCGAAGGCTCTTCTCGCGAGCTTGTGCTTCACGCCGCCATGCCTCCTCGATCTTGGATTCGCCTTCCTCCCACCTTCGCCTTCGAGATCCCAGCAAGGAGGCCTCGGGAGCTCTGGCTGGAGCACGCCGACTACAACACCCCCGTGACCGAGGCAGAGGTCGAGGTTGTTGCTCCGGTCAAGGTCTTCCTGACCCGCGGCTGGGGCGAGATCGCCCAGGTCTGCCGGACAGGGGGCACCCTCGTAATCCAGCTCGAATACGATGGCGCCTCCTTGATGTTCTTCAAGGTCTTCGACGCGGAAGGACGCCGGCTGGAATGCTGCCCCAAGGGAGGCGTCCGGGGCATCGGAGCGGCGAGGACCAGGCCCGCCAACCGCTTCCCCAGCAGCTTCTCGGGCAGCAGCGGTGGAGCCGGAGGGTCCAGCAGTTCCGCAGAGCTTCACGTGACTCCGGAGACAAGCGACGACAGCTACGAGCCCCCGAGCTCGCGTCACGACCGTAGCATGGCGGGTGCATAAGGCCGTCGGCGCTGCTGATCTGGATGGGATCGGTGCCGGCGCCCGATGACCCACTGTTGATGATGGCGTCTTTTGCGGAGGCGCGCATAGTTATCGCTCCTTAGCACCTTTTGTTCCCTGCGAGGAATCGGAATGACACCCCATGGGGGTATGTAAGGTGGCTGCCATGTCTTTTGTGAATTGTACATCCTTATGATGAAACGGTGCGAAAGGCGCGTTCTGCCCTGGCTCAGCTCCCCCTTTCTTTCCTCGCGAGGGCTTGGCACTCTATGCCGACAGGTCCCGGTCCCCAGGCAGGCTTCAGCCGTCGCTGGTATGCCAGGTCGCGATGCCGTGGTCAAGGCCAGGAGGTGAGCGGCCCAAGGTCCAATAAGAGCCCCTGAGTCGCGATGCTCAGGAGGTCCCCTTTAGCGCTCAAGCAGCCTCCGCTGGGCGAGAAAGGCAAGCAACGTTGCCGTGACAGAGCTGTAGTAGGCAAGGGTTTCGTGCTGAGTCGATTTAGTTTTCGCGTGACTTATCTCGTAGGTTTGGAGTAGTTTTTGACGAGGTACCTGCGCGGCGGCAGCTGGGGTGTTGCTGGGTCAGGCCTTCGTGATCTTCTTCCCTCTTCCTCGCACTTTTCTTCATGCTCTATGTCCTCAGGTCCCGGCCCTCGAGCTAGCTCAGCCGCCGCTGGTATGACAGGTCGCGATGCCGTGGGTCAAGACTAGGGGGTGAGGGCTGGAGAGCCAGTAAGAGCCCATGAGTCGTGATGCTCAGGCGCCCCCTTTCAACGCGTGAGCGGATCATGCCGGAGAGAGGGTGTGAAAACTCGCGACGCCACCAGCATTACTCCTGGAGCGGGTCCTGCACCAATCATGAGGGAAACAAGGTTTGTCGTTACGGTTGCCAGCCAGTCATTGGTTGCTTCGAAGGAGTGATGGGGGCACTGAGGGCCGGGTGAGGTGGCGCCTTGCGAGGCTGCCGCGGCCAGAGCTCGACCACTCAGATTTGTTGGTGTTGCAGGGACGGACCCATATGCAAGCGCCGTGCCAGAGCGAGCGGCTCCAAAGGTGGTGTCAATCGAGCAGGCGATTAAGTCAAGCAGGTTAAGCATGAAGGAGCAAATCCATTTAGATAGATGCGAAAAAAGCAAACGCCACTGGGTCGGGCCCGAGCAGCTTGGGGATAATGCAGCCCGAGGGGCGCCCCCAACAAGGTAGGTAAAGAACATAAGCAAAATGGATACATGCTGCAAGGACGGACCCACGCGGCCTGGGAATGATGCAGCCCTGTGGGCGCTCCAGCTGAAAATGGAACTTTGAAAGATGTCACCTGATACCGTCGGAGATGAAGGGATGCTGAAGTAGCGGACGACGCGTGGTGAGGAGGTCGAACCTCACGAGCTCCCAGGACCAGGAGCCTCGGGAGGCTCCGGGGGCACGGGTGGATCTTCAAGGACCATCTCCATCTCCGCCAGGACCGCACAATGCCTGACCTCCTGAGCCTCTGATACGTCTCCAACGTATCTATAATATTTGATTGCTCCATACTATATTATCTACTGTTTTGGGCAATATTGGGCTTTATTATCCACTTTTATATTATTTTTGGGACTAACCTATTAATCGGAGGCCCAGCCCAGATTTGCTGTTTTATGCCTATTTCGGTGTTTCGAGGAAAAGGAATATCGACGAGTCAAACGGAACAAAATCAATCGGAGAAGTTATTTTTGGAAGGAAAGCAACCCAGGAACTTGGAGTGCACGTCAGGGGAGATATGGGCTGCCCACGAGGGGGTGGGGCGTGCCCCGGCGTGCCCCCTGCCTCGTGGGGCCCCGTAGATCCTCCGACGCACTGCACCCATATATACTCTTGTACCCTAAAACTTCCGAGCAGAAGATAGATCAGAATTCGCCGACGCAAGCCTCTATAGCCACCAAAACCTCTCTGGAGCCCGTTCGGCACCTTGGGGGGAACCCATCACCGTGGCCATCTTCATCATCCCGGCGCTATCCATGACGAGGAGGAGTAGTTCACCCTCGGGGCTGAGGGTATGTACCGTAGCTATGTGTTTGATCTCTCTCTCTCTGTTCTCTCTCGTGTTTCCTCTATGGCACGATCTTGATGTATCCCGAGCTTTGCTATTGTAGTTGGATCTTATGATGTTTCTCCCCCTCTACTCTCTTGTGATGAATTGAGTTCCCCCTTTGAAGTTATCTTATCGGATTGAGTCTTTTATGAGAACACTTGATGTATGTCTTGCCGTGATTATCTGTGGTGACAATGGGATATCATGTGCCACTTGATGTATGTTTTGGTGATCAACTTGCAGGTTTCATGACATTGGGAACCTATGCATAGGGGTTGGCACACGTTCTTGACTCTTCGATAGAAACTTTGGGGCACTCCTTGAAGTAACTTTTATGATTGGTTGGATGAATCTGAGATTGTGTGATGCATATCGTATAATCATGCCCACGGATACTTGAGGTGACAATGGAGTATCTAGGTGACATTAGGGTTTTGGTTGATTTGTATCTTAAGGTGTTATTCTAGTATGAACTCTATGATGGATCGAGCGGAAAGAATAGCTTTATGTTATTTTACTACGAACTCTTGAATAGATAGAACAGAAATGATAACTTTGAGGTGGTTTCATACCCTACCATAATCTCTATGTTTGTTCTCCGCTATTAGTGGCTTCGGAGTGACTCTTTGTTGCATGTTGAGGGCTTGTTATATGATCTATCTATGTTATTATTGTTGAGAGAACTTGCACTAGTGAAAGTATGAACCCTAGGCCTTGTTTCCTATCATTGCAATACCGTTTACGCTCACTTTTATCATTAGTTACCTTGCTGTTTTTATATTTTCATATTACAAAAATCTATATCTACCATCCATATTGCACTTGTATCACTATCTCTTCGCCGAACTAGTGCACCTATACAATTTACCATTGTATTGGGTGTGTTGGGGACACAAGAGACTCTTTGTTATTTGGTTGCAGGGTTGCTTGAGAGAGACCATCTTCATCCTACGCCTCCTACGGATTGATAAACCTTAGGTCATCCATTTGAGGGAAATTTGCTACTGTCCTACAAACCTGTGCACTTGCAGGCCCAACAACGTCTACAAGAAGAAGGTTGTGTAGTAGACATCAGCCTCTAGGATGCTCCTCATGAGGCGCTGATGAGCAGCGGCCGCGTTCGATAGGCCGAAAGGCATGCGAACGTAGCTGTGAGGTGGACCCTCGCAACGTCCCACACGCGAAGGCCAGAGGCGCTCCTGAGATGCGGCTCGGTTGAGCCATGGTACGTCGATGCAGACGCGCAGCCTACCATCCTCGCCTGGATGGGGGGCTACGGCGGGCAAGCGGCGGCTGCCACACATGACTCTTGACTCCTGCAGCTCCTCAGTGTTTCTTGCGATGAACTCTTGAGGGTTTGGCCCTCCTTGCCTCATACCTTCCTGAGGGAAACGTGCTTTAAAGCACGCCTCCAAGTGGTGCCCGAGCGCCTCCCTCGTGACCTTAGCAAAGTCGGTGGCCCTCCAGGAGAGAGCCCTCGAACCTTGCCCGAGGAGGGCGCCGGGCGCGCCTTCCTATGCGACAGAGGGTGGCGCCCCTTGAACGGGCGCGGATCCTGATGCAACACCTCTGGAGGTGCCTGCCTCCTGATGGTTTGGGCCAGGTGAAGTCTTCTTCTTCTTGGGGACTGTCTCGGGAAGGCTCCTGCTCTTGTGATCAGGGTCTTCGATTGCCGTGGCCTGGAAGGCACGCTCAAGAGAACACACTGCATCCTTTTCTTGACAGGGGACTGTGATGACTCCACCGCTTCCTGGCATCTTGAGGACATTGTAGCCATGGTGAGTCACTGCCATGAACTTGGCCAGGGCTGGGTACCCGTGGATGGAATTGTATGGCAGGCGAATGTGGGCGTCGTTGAAGTCGATGAGCTCGGTGCGGTAGTTGTTGCACTGCCCAAAGGTGACAGGAAGGCGAACTTGCCCTATCGGAATAGTGGAACCGTTAGTGACTCCCGAGAAAGGCTTGGTCGGCTGAAGCTGATCGTATGGCACTTGGAGATTGTTGAACGTCTCGACGGACAGGACGTTTAGTCCCGCTCCGCCATCAATGAGGGTCCTGGTGACTTGCACATTGCTGATGACTAGGGAACAAAGCATTGGGAGGACACCGGCCGTTGCGGCGCACTTGAGCTGATTTGCTAAGCTGAATGTGATAGCACACGCAGACCACCTGAGAGGGCGCGTGGCCACAAGCTTGGGGAGGATAGCATTCACCTCGCGAGCAAACTGCTTGAAGATGCACTGTGAGGCTGGGGCCTGGGCGCCGCCCAGGATGCAAGCGATTGCGCGAGGCTCCTGGAAGCCCCCAGCCCCCTCATCCTGATGATGGTCTTCATTCCTCCTCGGCAGTGGTGGCAGAGGAGGGAGGCCTGCGTTGCCTTGAGGGCGGTTGATGTAGGGTGGAACCCTATAGCATCGATCTTTCACGTTTGGAGTGGATCCTACGGGGAATCATGAAGAACACGCGGAAGCACAAAGGGAAACACGGGGAAAACGAGAGAAAATCACTAAAGCAACAAGGGATCGATCACACAAGTGCTAGATCACCGAACACAAAGAGATACACGAGATCCAAAGTCAATAAAGGTAAGGATACAAAGGAACCGTTCTTCTCCGAGAGGAGGCCTTGATGTTCTTCCCTAGAAGGGGTCTTGAATCCGCTTGGGGGTTCTTCTCCGAAGAGGTCGTGAACTCCGAGGAGAAGTATCCAAGTGGATGAGCAAAGGCTCTCACACAAATATGAGCTAATCCAATGCTAACCCTAGAAAGAGGAAGGGGATGGAGTATATATAGTCTACGGGGGCGAAAGGGTACATGGGCTTTGGCCCTTCACTGTTCACGCGCAGGTGAGGCCGGATGTTCGGGCGTCGGGCTGGATGTCCGGGGCTTCATGTGAGGCCAGACGTCCGAGCTGGTGGCCGGATGTCCGGGCTGGCTGTGCAACCTTCTGTAGTCTGTGGTGCGGGGCGCCGGATTTCTGGGCAGAGGGCCGGATTTCTGGGGCTTCGTGGGAGGCCGGATGTCGGGGCCTGGGAGCCGGATGTCCGGGCCCTGTAGTCTTCGTGGCTGAGCTGCGGCTATTGTGTTGGCGTCTCCAGGGGCCGGATGTCCGGGGTCTGGGCCGGATGTCCGGGGCCTGGAGGGTGAACTTGTCCGTTTCAGCTGGTTCTCTTCCTCCGTGGAGTGGGCAGCTTGTCCATCTTCATGTGCATCCTCGGGAGGTTCTTCTTGACACCTAATCATGCATAGTGTATCGGACTTAGGTAGTAGCCATGTCTCGAGAGGGTCATATGAAATATCATTTAGGAGAGAAGTCACCTCGGTCTCGAGAGCTCTAGCACGTGCTCTAGTCATTGGTCCTCTTGAGGCTTGGTGAGGTGATGGTAGGTCCATGGGGATGACCGAAGGATGCTCCGCATCATCTCCCCTCCCTTGTGAAAGATCCGACCTCGGATCAAAATCCTCATCACCATGGTACGGGGATAGATCGGCGACGTTGAAGATGTCGCTCACGTTGTACTTGTCGCGTGGGAGATCTATCTTGTAAGCATTGCTATTGTAGCGTGCTAGCACCTTGAAGGGCCCGTCCACTCGAGGGAGAAGCTTGGACTTGCGTTCGTTGGGGAAGCGGTCCTTGCGAAGGTGTAGCCACACGAGGTCTCCAATGTTGAATATCATGGGGTTCTTGTTGATGTTGAGCTTGGTCTCGAGTCGTTGTACTTGGCGCTCGATGGTGTGTCTTGTATCTTCATGTATCTTCTTGATGTAGCTTTCACGGGCACTTGCGTCGAGGTTGGTACGTTCTTGTAGAGGAAGAGGTAGAATGTCCAATGGGGACAATGGGTTGAAGCCGTAGACGACCTCGAAGCGGGACTTGCCGGTAGTCGAATGTCTTGCGCGGTTGTAGGTGTTGGGGAACGTAGTAATTTCAAAAATTTTCCTACGCACACACAAGATCATGGTGATGTATAGCAACGAGAGGGGAGAGTGTTGTCTACATACCCTTGTAGACCCAAGCGAAGCGATCACAACATAGAGGAAGTAGTCGACGTTCTCCTCGCGATCCGACCGATCCGGCGCCGTTACTCCGGCGCCCGAAGTTCTTGACACACGTACAGCTCGATGGCGTCCCTCGTACTACGATCCAGCCGAGTGTCGAGGAGAGTTTCGTCGACGACGGCGTGGTGGACGATCTTGATGTTTCACGGTAGCAGGCTTCGCTTAAGCTTCATGACGGTATAACCGAGGTGGAATATGGTGGAGGGGGCACCGCACACGGCTAAGGAACGATCCGTAGATTTAACTTGTGTGTCCTAGGGTGCCCCTTGCCCCGTATATAAAGGAGCAGGGGAGGGGCCGGCGGCCAAGGGAGGCGCGCCAGGAGTCCTACTCCCTCCGGGAGTAGGATTCCCCCAATCCTAGTTGGACTAGGATTCCTGAGGGGAAGAGAGAGAGGGGGCGGCCCTTTCCTAGTCCTAGTAGGACTAGGGAAGGGGAGGGCGCGCCACCTAGGGCTGGCCCTTCTCCTTTCCACTAAGGCCCACTATGGCCCATTTACCTCCCGGGGTTCCGTAACCTCCGGTACTCTCATAAATTCTGTTTTACCGAACCATTCCAACTCCAAACATAGGCTTCCAATATATCAATCTTCATGTCTCGACCATTTCGAGACTCCTCGTCATGTCCGTGATCACATCCGGGACTCGAACTTCTCCGGTACATCAAAATACATAAACTCATAATAAGCGCCATCGAAACCTTAAGCGTGCGGACCCTACGGTTCGAGAACAATGCGACATGACCTAGAACTATTCACGGTCAATAACCAACAGCGGGACCTGGATGCCCATATTGGTTCCTACATATTCTATGAAGATCTTTATCGGTCGGACCGCATAACAACATACGTTGTTCCCTTTGTCATCGGTATGTTACTTGCCCGAGATTCGATCGTCGGTATCCAATACCTAGTTCAATCTCGTTACCGCAAGTCTCTTTACTCGTTCGTAATACATCATCTCACAACTATCTCATTAGTTGTAATGCTTGCAAGGCTTGATGATGTGTATTACCGAGAGGGCCCAGAGATACCTCTCCGACAATCGGAGTGACAAAACCTAATCTCAAATACGCCAACCCAACATCTACCTTTGGAGACACACTGTAGTACTCCTTTATAATCACCCGATTCGTTGTGACGTTTGGTAGCACCAAAGTGTTCCTCCGTAAACGGAGTTGCATAATCTCATAGTTACAGGAACATGTATAAGTTATGGATGAAAGCGGTAGCAACATACTAAACGATCGTGTGCTAAGCTAATGGAATGGGTCATGTCAATCAGATCATTCTACTAATGATGTGACCTTGTTAATCAAATAACAACTCTTTGTTCATGGTTAGGAAACATAACCATCTTTGATTAACAAGCTAGTCTAGTAGAGGCATACTAGTGACATATTGTTTTGTCTATGCATTCACACATGTATCATGTTTCCGGTTAATACAATTCTAGCATGAATGATAAACATTTATCATGAAATAAGGAAATAAATAATAACTTTATTATTGCCTCTAGGGCATATTTCCTTGATCTCCCACTTGCACTAGAGTCAATAATCTAGATTACATAGTAATGATTCTAACACCCATGGAGTCTTGGTGCTGATCATGTTTTGCTCGTGGAAGAGGCTTAGTCAACGGGTTCGCAACATTCAGATCCGTATGTATCTTGCAAATCTCTATGTCTCCCACCGACTAAGTCCCGGATGGAATTGAAGCGTCTCTTGATGTGCTTGGTCCTCTTGTGAAATCTGGATTCCTTTGCTAAGGCAATTGCTCCAAGATTGTCACGAAGATTTTCATTGGACCCGATGCACTAGGTATGACACCTAGATCGGATATGAACTCCTTCATCCGACTCCTTCATTAGCTGCTTCGAAGCTGCTATGTACTCCGCTTCACATGTAGATCCCGCCACGACGCTTTGTTTAGAACTGCACCAACCGACAGCTCCTCCGCTTAGTGTAAATACGATCCGGTCTGCGATTTAGAATCGTCCGGATCGGTGTCAAAGCTTGCATCAACGTAACTGCCACGATGAGCTCTTTGTCACCTCCATATACGAGAAACATATCCTTAGTCCTTTTCGTATTTCAGATGTTCTTGACCGCTGTCCGATGATCCACTCTCGATTACTTTGGTACCTCCTGCTAGGCTTATAGCAAGGCACACATCAGTCTGGTACACAGCATTGCATACATGATAGAGCCTATGGCTGAAGCATAGGAACATCTTTCATTTCTCTCTATCTTCTGCGGTGGTCGGGCATTGAGTCTTACTCAACTTCACACCTTGTAACACAGGCAAGAACCCTTTCTTTGCTTGATCCATTTTGAACTTCTTCAAAATTTTGTCAAGGTATGTGCTTTGTGAAAGTCCAATTAAGCGCCTTGATCTATCTCTATAGATCTTAATGCCCAATATGTAAGCAACTTCACCGAGGTCTTTCATTGAAAAACTCTTATTCAAGTATCCCTTTATGCTATCCAGAATTCTATATCATTTCCGATCAGCAATATGTCATCTACATATAATATCGAAATGCTCTGAGCTCCCACTCACTTTCTTGTAAATACAAAGCTTCTCCAAAAGTGCAGATAAACCCAAATGCTTTGATCACACTATCAAAGCGTTTATTCCAACTCCGAGATGCTTGCACCAGTCCATAAATGGATCATTGGAGCTTGCACACTTTGTTAGCTCCTTTGGATCGATAAAACCTTCTCGTTGCATCATATACAACTCTTCTTCCGTAAATCCATTCAGAATGCAGTCTTTACATCCATTTGCCAAATTTCATAATCATAAAATGCGGCAATTGCTAACATGATTCGGACGGACTTAAGCATCGCCACGGGTGAGAAGGTCTCATCGTAGTCAATCCCTTGAACTTGCCGAAAACCTTTTGCGACAAGTCGAGCTTTATAAACGATAACATTACCGTCGTCGGTCTTCTTCTTGAAGATCCACTTGTTTTCTATTGCTTGCCGACCCTCGGGCAAGTCAACCAAAGTCCAAACTTTGTTTTCATACATGGATCCCATCTCGATTTCATGGCTTCAAGCCATTTTTGGAATCTGGGCTCACCATCGCTTCTTCATAGTTCGTAGGTTCATCATGATCTAGTAGCATGATTTCCGAACAGGATTACCGTACCACTCTGGTGTGGATCTTACTCTGGTTGATCTACGAGGTTCTCGATAACTTGATCTCAAGTTTCATGATCAATATCATCAACTTCCTCACTACTTGGTGTAGGTGTCTCGTAAACCGGTTTCTGCGACGAACTACTTTCAAGTAAGGGAGAAGGTACTATTACCTCATCAAGTTCCACTTTCCTCCCACTCACTTCTTTCGAGAGAAACTCCTTCTCTAGAAAGGATCCATTCTTAGCAACGAATGTCTTGCCTTCGGATCTGTGATAGAAGGTGTACCCAACTGTCTCCTTTGGGTATCCTATGAAGACACATTTCTCGATTTGGGTTCGAGCTTATCGGGTTGAAGCTTTTTCACATAAGCATCGCATCCCCAAACTTTAAGAAACGACAACTTTGGTTTCTTGCCAAACCATAGTTCATAAGGTGTCGTCTCAACGGATTTCGACGGTGTTCTATTCAGTGTGAATGCGGCCGTCTCTAGAGCATAACCCCAAAACGATAGCGGTAAATCAGAAGAGACATCATAGATCGCACCATATCTAGTAAAGTGCGATTCGACGCTCGGACACACCATTACGTTGTGGTGTTCCGGTGGCGTGAGTTGCTAAACTATTCCGCATTGTTTCAAATGTAGACCAAACTCGTAACTCAAATATTCACCTCCACGATCGATCGTAGAAATTTAATTTTCTTGTTACGATGATTTTCAACTTCACTCTGAAATTCTTTGAACTTTTCAAACGTTTCAGACTTATGTTTCATTAAGTAGATATACCCATATCTCGCTTAAGTCATCTGTGAAGGTGAGAAAATAACGATATCCGCCACGAGCCTCAACATTCATCGGACCACATACATCTCGTATGTATGATTTCCAACAAATCTGTTGCTCTCTCCATAGTACCGAGAACGGTGTTCTAGTCATCTTGCCCATGAGGCACGGTTCATAAGTGCCAAGTGATTCATAATCAAGTGACTCCAAAAGTCCATCAAGATGGAGTTTCTTCATGCGCTTTATACCGATATGACCCAAACGGCAAGCCACAAATAAGTTGCACTATCATTATCAACTCTGCATCTTTTGGCTTCAACATTATGAATATGTGTATCACTACTATCGAGATTCATCAAAAATAGACCATTCCTCAAGGGTGCATGACCATAAAAGATATTACTCATATAAATAGAACAACCATTATTCTCTTATTTAAATGAATAACCGTCTCGCATCAAACAAGATCCAGATATAATGTTCATGCTCAACGCAGCACCAAATAACAATTATTTAGGTCTAAAACTAATCCGAAGGTAGATGTAGAGGTAGCGTGCCGACCGCGATCACATCGACTTTGGAACCATTTCCCACGCGATCGTCACCTCGCCCTTTGCCGTTGTTCGCTAATCCGTAGTCCCTGCTTTGAGTTGCAAATATTAGCAATGTAACCAAGTATCAAATACCAGTGCTCTGCGAGCTCTAGTAAGGTACACATCAATAACATGTATATCGATATACCTTTGTTCACCTTGCCATCCTTCTTATCCGCCAAATACTTGGGGCAGTTCCGCTTCCAAAGGACGATCCGCTTGCAGAGAAGCACTCGGCCAGGCTTAGGTCCAGACTTGGGTTTCTTCTCTGAGCAAAGAACTTGCTTGCTGTTCTTCTTGAAGTTCCTTCTTCTTCCCTTTGCCTTTCTTCTTGAAACTAGTGGTCTTATTGACCATCAACACTTGATGCTCCTTCTTGATTTCTACCTCCGCAGCCTTTAGCATTGCGTAAGAGCTCTGCATAGTCTTTACTAACCCTTGCATATTATAGTTCATCACGAAGCCTTTGTAGCTTGGTGGCGTGATTGAAGAATTTCATCAATGACACAATCATCCGGAAGATTAACTCCCAATTGTGTCAAGTGATTGTAGTACCCGGACATTACGAGTATATGCTCACTAATGTAACTATTCTCCTCCATCTTGCAGCTATAGAACTTATTGGAGACTTCATATCTCTCAATCCGGGCATTCTGTTGAATATCAACTTCAACTCTGGAACATCTCATATGCTCCATGACGCTCAAAACGTCGTTGAAGTCCCGGTTCTAAGCCGTAAAGCATGGCACATCGAACTATAGAGTAGTCATCAGCTTTGCTCGCCAGACGTTCTTAACGCCGTCGGTTGCATCAAGCAGTTCGCACCCAGCGGTGCATCCAGACGTAACTCTTTCAGTGCAGCAATGAGGATAATCCTCGAGTTACGGACCCGATCCGTAATTGCTACCATCATCTTTCAACTTTGCTTTCTCAAGGAACGCATTAAAATTCAACGGAACAACAAAGACGAGCCATCTATCTACAATCAAACATAAACAAGCAAGATACTATCAGTACTAAGTTCATGATAAATTTAAGTTCAATTAATCATATTACTTAAGAACTCCCACTTAGAAAGACATCTCTAGTCATCCAAGTGATCACGTGATCCAAATCAACTAAACCATAACCGATCATCACGTGAAATGGAGTAGTTTTCAATGGTGAACATCTTATGTTGATCATATCTACTACATGATTCACGCCGACCTTTCGGTCTCCGTGTTTCGAGGCCATATCTCGCATATGCTAGGCTCGTCAAGTATAACCCGAGTATTCTGCGTGTGCAAAACTGGCTTGCACCCGTTGTAGATGGACGAGAGCTTATCACACCCGATCATCACGTGGTGTCCGGGCACGACGAACTTTGGCAACGTGCATACCGGGAGAACACTTCTTGATAATTTAGTGAGAGATCATCTTATAATGCTACCGTCAATCAAAGCAAGATAAGATGCATAAAAGGATAAACATCACATGCAAATCAATATAAGTGATATGATATGGTCATCATCATCTTGTGCTTCATGATCTCCATCTTGCGGCACCACCATGATCACCATCGCCACCGCGCGACACCTTGATCTCCATCGTAGCATCGTTGTCGCCTCGCCAAACTTATGCTTCTCGACTATCGCTACCGCTTAGTGATAAAGTAAAGCATTACGTAGCGATTGCATTGCATACAATAAAGCGACAACCATATGGCTCCCGCCATTGCCGATAACTTCGTTACAAAACATGATCATCTCATACAATAAAATATAGCATCACGTCTTGACCATATCACATCACAACATGCCTGCAAAAACAAGTTAGACGTCCTCTACTTTGTTGTTGCAAATTTTACGTGGCTGCTACGGGCTTAAGCAAGAACCAGTCTCACCCACGCATCAAAACCACAACGATACTTCGTCAAATAGACTCCGCTTTAACCTTCTCAAGGACCGGGCGTAGCCACACCTGTTCAACTAAAGTGAGAGAGACAGCACCCACGGTCACCTTTAAGCAACGAGTGCTCACAGCGGTGAAACCAGTCTCGCGTAAGCGCACGCGTAATGTCGGTCAGGCCGCTTCATCTCACAATACCGCTGAACCAAAGTATGACATCTTTGGTAGGTAGTATGACTTGTATCGCCCACAACTCACTTGTGTTCTACTCGTGCAAAACATCAAACCATAAAAACCTAGGCTCGGATGCCATTGTTGGGGAACGAGTAATTTCAAAAATTTCCTACGCACACACAAGATCATGGTGATGTATAGCAACGAGAGGGGAGAGTGTTGTCTACATACCCTTGTAGACCCGGGCGAAGCGATCACAACGTAGAGGAAGTAGTCGACGTTCTCCTCGCGATCCGACCGATCCGGCGCCATTACTCCGACGCCCCGAGTTCTTGACACACGACAGCTCGATGACGTCCCTCGACTCGATCCAGCCGAGTGTCGAGGAGAGTTTCACAAGACGACGGCGTGGTGACGATCTTGATGTTTCATCGGCGCAGGGCTTCGCCTAAGCTTCGCGACGGTATAACCGAGGTGGAATATGGTGGAGGGGGGCACCGCACACGGCTAAGGAACGATCCGTAGATTTAACTTGTGTGTCCTAGGGTGCCCCTTGCCCCGTGATATAAAGGAGCAAGGGGAGGGGCCGGCCGGCCAAGGGAGGCGCTGCCAGGAGTCCTACTCCTCTCGAGTAGGATTCCCCCAATCCTAGTTGGACTAGGATTCCTGGAGGAAAGAGAGAGAGGGGGGCCCCTTTCCTAGTCCTAGTAGGACTAGGGAAGGGGAGGCTGCGCCACCTAGGGCTGGCCCTTCTCCTTTCCACTAAGGCCCACTATGGCCCATTTACCTCCCGGGGTTCCGTAACCTCCGGTACTCGGTAGAATTCCTGTTTCGCCGGAACCATTCAACTCCAAACATAGGCTTCCAATATATCAATCTTCATGTCTCGACCATTTCGAGACTCCTCGTCATGTCCGTGATCACATCCGGACTCGAACTTCTCCGGTACATCAAAATACATAAACTCATAATAATTGTCATCGAAACCTTAAGCGTGCGGACCCTACGGTTCGAGAACAATGTAGACATGACCTAGAACTATTCACGGTCAATAACCAACAGCGGACCTGGATGCCCATATTGGTTCCTACATATTCTACGAAGATCTTTATCGGTCGACCGCATAACAACATCGTTGTTCCCTTTGTCATCGGTATGTTACTTGCCCGAGATTCGATCGTCGGTATCCAATACCTAGTTCAATCTCGTTACGCAAGTCTCTTTACTCGTTCCGTAATACATCATCTCACAACTATCTCATTAGTTGTAATGCTTGCAAGGCTTCAATGATGTGTATTACCGAGAGGGCCCAGAGATACCTCTCCGACAATCGGAGTGACAAAACCTAATCTCAAATACGCCAACCCAACATCTACCTTTGGAGACACTGTAGTACTCCTTTATAATCACCCGATTACGTTGTGACGTTTGGTAGCACCAAAGTGTTCCTCCGTAAACGGAGTTGCATAATCTCATAGTTACAGGAACATGTATAAGTTATGGATGAAAGCGGTAGCAACATACTAAACGATCGTGTGCTAAGCTAATGGAATGGGTCATGTCAATCAGATCATTCTACTAATGATGTGACCTTGTTAATCAAATAACAACTCTTTGTTCATGGTTAGGAAACATAACCATCTTTGATTAACAAGCTAGTCTAGTAGAGGTATACTAGTGACATATTGTTTTTGTCTATGCATTCACACATGTATCATGTTTCCGGTTAATACAATTCTAGCATGAATGATAAACATTTATCATGAAATAAGGAAATAAATAATAACTTTATTATTGCCTCTAGGGCATATTTCCTTCAGTAGGCATACTCGGCGATGGGTTGACACGCCTCCCACTCCTTGATGTTCTTCTTGATCAACACGCGAAGTAGAGTGGATAGCGTCCGGTTCGTCACCTCCGTTTGGCCGTCGGTTTGAGGAAGGTATGCGGATGAGAACAACAGCTTGATTCCGAGCTTGGCGCATAGGGTCTTCCAAAAGTAACTCAAGAACTTGACGTCGCGGTCGGAGACGATTGTTTTTGGTACTCCATGGAGGCGCAAGATTTCCCTACAAAAGAGATTTGCAATATGTGAAGCATCGTCTACCTTGTTGCATGGAATGAAATCTGCCATCTTAGAAAATCGGTCCACAACAACAAACACGGAATCCTTTCCATTTTGAGTTCTAGGCAAACCAAGTACAAAATCCATGCTAATGTCTTCCCACGGTTGATAAGGAATAGGAAGAGGCATGTAAAGACCATGAGATTGAGCTTTTGACTTAGCTTTGCGGCATGTAGAACATCTTGTGGTGAAACATGAGACGTCACGGAACATCTTGGGCCAAAAGTAGTTCTTGGAGAGCGTGGCGAAAGTCTTGTCGCGTCCAAAGTGTCCCATGAGTCCGCCTCCATGAGCCTCTTGCAAAAGGAGAAAACGAAGAGAAGACTCGGGAATGCATAGTTTGTTAGCTCTCATAAGATAACCATCCTTGAGGTAATATTGTTCCCAAGATGTATGCGTCAAACATTTAGCATAATGAGGTGCAAAAGATGGATCATTAGCATACAAGTCTTTTATGTGCTCAAAGCCAATAACATTCAACTCAAGTTGGGTGACAAGCGTGCATATGCGTGAAAGGGCATCGGCAACTACATTTTCCTTACCCTTAATGTACTTGATCACATACGGGAAAGATTTGATAAATTCACTCCATTTGGCGTGACGCTTGTTCAACTTAGTTTGACCTTTTAAGTACTTAAGCGTTTCATGATCGGTATGGATGACAAACTCATGAGGTCTAAGATAATGTTCCCAAACATGTAGTACACGCACTAAAGCATACAATTCTTTGTCATATATGGGATAGTTAAGTTGAGCACCGGAGAGTTTTTCACTAAAATATGCAATGGCTCGTTTTTCTTGCATCAAAACTCCGCCAATTCCGGTACCACTTGCATCACAATGAACCTCAAAAGTTTTGTCAAAATTGGGCAAAGCAAGAATTGGAGCATGAGTAAGCAAAGACTTGAGCTCATCAAAAGCGGTGGATTGCAAAGATCCCCAAACAAAAGGAGCATTTTTCTTACTCAAGGCATGCAAAGGAGCGGCGATTGTTCTAAAATCTTTCACAAAGCGACGATAAAAACCTGCAAGACCAAGGAAACTTCGCACTTGTTGCAAATTGGTGGGTTGGGGCCAAGTTTTAATTGCTTCAATTTTAGTTTCGTCAACATGGACACCCTTGGAAGAAACAACGAAACCCAAGAAAACCACTTTGTCAACACCAAATGTGCACTTTTTCATGTTAGCATAAAGACTTTACTTGCGAAGTGTTTGCAAAACAAGCTTAACATGATCAAGATGCTCTTTCATGGTTTTGCTAAACACAAGAATATCATCGAAGTAAACCATAACAAAAACTCCAATGTAAGGTCGAAGTACATGATGCATGAGACGCACAAAAGTACCGGGAGCCTCCGATAAACCCATAGGCATGACTAGCCATTCATATAAGCCAAATTTTGTTTTGAAAGAAGTTTTCCATTCATCACCCTCGTGAATGCGTATTTGATAATAGCCACTTTTAAGATCAATTTTTGAGAAAAAGTTGGCTCCACTAAGGTCATCAAGCATATCATCTAAGCGAGGAATGGGATGCATATAGCGAACGGTAATAGCATTTATAGGTCTACAATCGGAACACAAGCGGAAACTTCCATCGGGCTTAGGCACAAATATAACGGGAACGGCACAAGGGCTTAAGCTTTCACGTACATGACCAATGTCGATTAGTTGTTGTACTTGCCGTTGAATCTCCTTGGTTTCTTCTGGATTGACATGGTATGGAGCTTTGTTTGGAAGTGGCGCTCCGGGGATGAGGTTGATTCGATGCTCAATGCCTCGAAGAGGAGGTAGACCCGGAGGTAGCTCATCGGGGAAAACATCTTGAAATTCCTGTAAAAGAGATTGAAACACCAAAGGTAGCTCGTGAATGGTGTTAGTTTTTGTTTCTCCATCCTTGCACACAAGGACAAAGTGCATCACACTCGATGGGTTCTCACACACTTCTCTCATCTCACTTTTGGTGGCAAATAGTATGAGGTTTTTCTCTCTAGGTGAAGAGGCACTCAAGTTTGGCTTGTGGCTCTCACTCACTTTTTGGTGTCTCACTTGCTCACTCTTCTCTCTTTGGTTGGTGGCTTGCTTGTCGGCTATCACTTGACTAGGAGACATGGGTCGTAGCACATATTCTTTTCCTTTCATCTTGAAGCTATAGTGGTTTGTACGCCCATTGTGGAAGACACCACGGTCGAATTGCCATGGTCGACCAAGAAGGAGGTGGCAAACGGTCATTGGGACCACATAACACTCCAAAGTGTCCTCATATGCACCTACTTTGAAGGAGACTTGGACCGTATGCTCAACTCGTATAGTGCCGGAGTCACTTAGCCATTGAACCTTGTAGGGGTGCGGGTGCTTCTTCTTGACCAATTGAAGCTTGGAGCATAGTTCTTTGCTTGCCAAGTTGTGGCAACTACCTCCATCGATGATGACCTTGACGGATCGTCCATTGATGCCGGCCTTTGTGTGGAAGATGTGGCATCGTTGGTCTTCTTCTTGTTGATGTTGAAGTGTCAAGACCTTGGAGACAACGAGAGCACGGCTCGTATCTTCATCACAAAAGACTTGATCATCTTCATCCTCGTTCACGCGCCTATGCATGGCTACTTGCTCAATAGCTTCCATTTCATCTTCACTCATTGAGTCGTAGGTGCCATCATCGTTGAGGATCATGGTGCGCTTGTTTGTGCATTCATAGGACTTGTGGCCTCGGCCGCCGCAAGTGAAACACTTGAAGGAGCTTGTCTTGACAGTCTCATCGGTCGGAGTAGATGATGAAGCACGCGGCTTGAAGTTGCTTGTAGTAGGAGTAAGACGACTTGAACTTGTGGAAGTTTTCTTGTAACTTGACTTATCGTCGTTGCTTGGAGAAGGCTTGGTTGATGTCGAAGTTGGAGTAGTTGTTGAAGCTTGGTTGTTGGAGAAGCCGTATGTCTTGGAGGAGTACCTGGCGTACTTGAAGTCATCTTGCACTTGGCGTTCCGCCTTTGTAGCTTGATGCACGAGCTCATGAGGTTGGAGTAGGGTTGGAAGTCGGCGATCTTCTTGATGGGATGATTTAGTCCATTCAAGAATCGTGCCATTGTTTGCTCATCATCCTCCGTGACATTGGCTCGAATCATGGCAATCTCCATTTCCTTGTAGTATTCTTCAACACTCTTTGTTCCTTGCTTGAGGAGTTGTAGTTTCTTGAAGAGATCGCGGTTGTAGTACGTTGGCACAAAACGTGCTCGCATGACTTCCTTCATTTGAGCCCAAGTGGTGATAGGTGGTTCACCTCTTGCTTGCCGTCGCTCAAGGACTTGTTCCCACCATATGAGCACATAGTCTTGGAACTCAAGTGATGCCATAGCGATCTTCTTATCTTCCTCATAGTTGTGCAAACGAAAGATTTTGTCGACCTTCAATGCCCATGAGAGGTACTCTTCGGGGTCATTGCTTCCATTGAACTTGGGCATTGTGAATTTGAACTTGCCATAGCGTTGCTCTTCATTGTGTTGTTGGCGATGGTGATGATGACGCCCTTGACGTGGAGGGTAATCATCCTCATGTTGCTCTTGGCGTGGAGGAAGTCCATGATCAACTTGCTCTTGTTGACCTTGAGGTTGAGGTTGAGCTTGAGGAGCTTGTGAGGTAGCTTGACGTTGTACACGCGGATGGTAGTTCCTCTCTTGGATTTCTTCTCGAAGGGCTTCCTCTTGATTGCGCCATTCGCGATTGCGGTTGGCGATAGCTCGACTTGATGCTTGAAGGGCACGTTCCGCCTCACGAGCTTGTGCTTCACGTTGTTGTTGTTGAAGACGTTGAGTCTCGGCGTCTTGTTGCTCTTGATGTAGACGTGCTCGTTCTTGTTCTTCTTGGCGACGAAGACGTTGTCGATCTTGAGCTTGAGCAAACGCTACTTGGTTTGATTGGGGACGAGGGACTTGTTCATCGACTTGTTCTTGTGAATGCTTGTCGTGTAGCGGGTTGCGAGATGCATGACGGTCTTGACGCGCGGCTCGTCGAAGAGTGTTCGATGACGGTGTACTTGAGCCGGAGAAGGAGTCGTCAGAGTGGCGACTTGAGTGGCTCCGTCTTGAGTATGAGGATGTAGAAGGAGTCCGGTTCACCAACAAGGCTCGGATCTCGTCCATTCTTGCATCGTTCTCTTGCTTGTGCGCGTCGAGCTTGTTGTCGAAGTAGTCTCTTGTACGTTGCTCGGAGAGTCGCAAGTCGGTAGCGAGGTTGTCGATGTGGTCGTTCATTGCTTGTTGCTCTTGATGTAGAGCTCGTTGTGCGCCAAAGAGGTGGCTCTTGGTGACGTATGATGACATGTCGTTGTCTTGCTCGATGAAGAGTGGGTTTGTAGAAGTACTTGGCCTATCCATCATTTCAAGCAAAATGTGAGTGTTAGAACGAGAAGAAAGAATACCAATGTACCTTTGACCGATGTTGAAGATGAATCAAGGTCACTCAAATGCGGACAATGAAATAGCACTATTGGTACCAATTCTTGTCGGTTCTCACACCTACACAAGTAAGAGCTTATAGTGGAGCTTGGTTAGGATGGTGGCACAAAATTTGATGCAATTGAAAGCGAGATTCAATGATGTTGGAAAAGATTCACAAATTTGCAAATGCAACAAGTAGACCAAGCAAGTATGGGTACACGGAAACACACACGCAAATAGATAAATGGGATTGTGCAAGCCAAAAGTGAGCCAAAATGTGGAATCCACGAAAATGCTCTTGTTGCACAATACTAGAGAGACGCTAGCACGATTGCACAATAGGCGGATACGCAAACTTGTGCACAACCTACTAGGCAAAAATGCAACTATCTCTATCCCAAGTATGCTATATGTATGGTAGTACGGTGCAATGATCCAAGATGATCCAATATGACAATCTTAATGTAGTATGTTGCTATGGTTCTTGCTCATAAGCTCTTTGCTTATCTTTCCTCTTTGCTTAAAAGCTTGTTTGCCTCTTTCACTTTTGAGCTCTTTTCTCGTGCAAAACTTCACGAACCAAGATAGCAAGTGTGTATGCTATGACAACTTTGTGACACACAAGTGGATCCCAAGATATGCACCACTATGGTATGGTATGTATGCTATGGAGTATGATCACTAAATGTGCACAAGTCACGTTGCCAGCAATACTCAATGGCTAGTCTCGATGGGTAAGCTACGCAAAAGTAAGGCCATGTGGGGTATCAATGCAATTGCAAGTTATGACAAAGATGTCGTCGAAGTTACCGTCCTTGGCAATGTTGAGTAGTCGATGGTGGTGAGCGGTGGTGATGATGACATTGAACCGTACCTATATAGCCGAAATACAATAGGACATGGGAACCACAACTCAAAATCTCAAAGACCAAGACACATCAAAATCGACATAGGAGGTAGCGGTGAGCGGTGGGTGTGTTTTTGGAAAGTTTTGTGGGTATGCGGAAGACGGCGTGGGCACCGTGGCAAAATTTGGCAAAGGTATGGTGAAATGGGCGCGGGGTGTGGGAGTTGCTATTTCCAGGGGCCGGATGTCCGGGCCAGCTGCCGGATGTCCGGGGCTCCGTATGTCCGGGGGACACGGGTCGGATGTCCGGGCTCTGGATCGGGGACGAACACGATGAACTCCACGGGGAAAATTGCAACTCCAGGGAAAAATTCGGACGAATTTGTGGATGGAAAAGGGTGGGGAGGGTGGGGAAAACTAGATCCAAATGCAGCAACGCAAATCCATGGACCAAATCCAACAAAATTTCATCACACCAACAAATCACAAAAAAAATTTGGGGCTATTTTTGGTGGGGATTTTCGGATTTAGGACAAAAAACAACAAAATCAAGCTAGAAAAGAGGGGTAGGGGCTCCAAAAACGTGATCAACGTGGCTCATGATACCAAGATGATGTAGGGTGGAACCCTATAGCGTCGATCTTTCATGTTTGGAGTGGATCCTACGGGGAATCACGAAGAACACGCGGAAGCACAAAGGGAAACACGGGGAAAACGAGAGAGAATCACTAAACCAACAAGGGATGGATCACACAAGTGCTAGATCACCAAACACAAAGAGATACACGAGATCCAAAGTCAATAAAGGTAAGGATACAAAGGAACCGTTCTTCTCCGAGAGGAGGCCTTGATGTTCTTCCCTAGAAGGGGTCTTGAATCCGCTTGGGGGATCTTCTCCGAAGAGGTCGTGAACTCCGAGGAGAAGTATCCAAGTGGATGAGCAAAGGCTCTCACACAAATATGAGCTAATCCAATGCTAACCCTAGAAAGAGGAAGGGGATGGAGTATATATAGTCTACGGGGGCGAAAGGGTACATGGGCTTCGGCCCTTCAATGTTCACGCGCAAGTGAGGCCGGATGTCCGGGCGTCGGGCCGGATGTCCGGGGCTTCATGTGAGGCCGGACGTCCGGGCTGGTGGCCGGATGTCCGGGCTGGCTGTGCAACCTTCTGTAGTCTCTGGTGCGGGGCGCCGGATTTCTGGGCAGAGGGCCGGATTTCCGGGGCTTCGTGGGAGGCCGGATGTCCGGGGCCTGGGGGCCGGATGTCCGGGCCCTGTAGTCTTCGTGGCTGAGCTGCGGCTGTTGTGTTGGCGTCTCCAGGGGCCGGATGTCCGGGGTCTGGGCCGGATGTCCGGGGCCTGGAGGGTGAACTTGTCCGTTTCAGCTGGTTCTCTTCCTCCGTGGAGTGGGCAGCTTGTCCATCTTCACGTGCATCCTCGGGAGGTTCTTCTTGACACCTAATCATGCATAGTGTATCGGACTTAGGTAGTAGCCATGTCTCGAGAGGGTCATATGAAATATCATTTAGGAGAGAAGTCACCTCGGTCTCGAGAGCTCTAGCACGTGCTCTAGTCATTGGTCCTCTTGAGGCTTGGTGAGGCGAGGGTAGGTCCATGGGGATGACCGAAGGATGCTCCGCATCAGCGGTCCTCACGAGGCTGATCCCTCCAACCTCCCTCGCGAGGTCGGTCGCGCCACCCTTGGCGAGGGCCACGGTCTTCCCATCGTCCTCCACCTCTTCCTCCTCCTCGGCTGTAGCCCCGATCGTTGCGGTCGGGGCGTCGGCCGGTACGCCCATCTCGCACAGCCCTGAGCTCTTGGCATTCGTTGGTGTTGTGGGTGTGGAGGTCGTGGTACACGCAGTACCGGCTGCCCTTGGATGACTCTGGCTGATCCCTGCCTCGCTTGGTGTCTGGCTCCGCTGGGAGCACAACAGCTCCTTTGCGCTTCACGTCCTTGACCTTGGGCTTCTTCTCTTCTGGATCAGCAGCTGGAAGCTCGAGGAGGGAGAGGCGCCCTTCCTCAGCCCTGGCACACTTGGTCGCTAAGTTGAACAGCTCCAGAGACGTGCACAGTGTTGGGGAACGTTGCATAAAATAAAATTTTCTACGTTCACCAAGATCAATCTATGAGTTCATCCAGCAACGAGAGAGAGGAGTGCATCTACATACCCTTGTAGATCGCGAGCGGAAGCGTTCAAGAGAACGAGGTTGAGGGATTCCTACACGTCGTGATCCAAATCACCGGAGATCCTAGCGCCGAATGAACGGCACCTCCGCGTTCAACACACATGCGGTCAGCGTGACGTCTCCTCCTTCTTGATCCAGCAAGGGGGAAGGAGAGGTTGATGAAGATCCAGCAGCACGACGGCGTGGTGGTGGATGCAGCAGGGATCCGGCAGGGCTTCGCCAAGCGTCTGCAGGAGGGAGAGGTGTAGCATGGGGAAAGGGAGGTGCCAGGGGCAAGGGTGCGGCTGCCCTCCCTCCCCCTCTTTATATAGGGTCCCCAGGGGGGCGCCGGCCTTAGGAGATGGGATCTCCTAGGGGGGCGGCGGCCAAGGGGGGAGCCTTGCCCCCAAGGCAGTGGGCGCCCTCCCTAGGTTTCCCAACCCTAGGCGCAGGGGGGCAAGGGGGGGCGCACCAGCCCACCAGGGGCTGGTTCCCCTCCCACTTCAGCCCATGGGGCCCTCCGGGATAGGTGGCCCCACCCGGTGGACCCCCGGGACCCTTCCGGTGGTCCCGGTAGAATACCGGTGACCCCCGAAACTTTCTCGATGGCCGAAACAGCACTTCCTATATATAATTCTTCACCTACGGACCATTCCAGAACTCCTCGTGACATCTAGGATCTCATCCGGGACTCTGAACAACTTTTGGGTTACTGCATATTCATATCTCTACAACCCTAGCGTCACCGAACCTTAAGTGTGTAGACCCTACTGGTTCGGGAGACATGCAGACATGACCGAGACGCCTCTCCGGTCAATAACCAACAGCGGGATCTGGATACCCATGTTGGCTCCCACATACTCCTCGATGATCTCATCGGATGAACCACGATGTTGAGGATTCAATCAACCTGTATTCAATTCCTTTGTCGGCCGATTGATGCGTTACTTGCCCGAGACTCGATCGTCGGTATCCCAATACCTCGTTTAGTCTCGTTACCGGCAAGTCACTTTACTCGTACCGTAATGCATGATCCCGTGACCAGACACTTGGTCACATTGAGCTCATTATGATGATGCATTACCGAGTGGGCCCAGGGATACCTCTCCGTCATACGGAGTGACAAATCCCAGTCTCGATTCGTGCCAACCCAACAGACACTTTCGGAGATACCCGTAGTGCACCTTTATAGTCACCTAGTTACGTTGTGACGTTTGGCACACCCAAAGCACTCCTACGGTATCCGGGAGTTGCACAATCTCTTGGTCTAAGGAAATGATACTCGACAATTGGAAAAGCTCTAGCTAAACGAACTACACGATCTTTGAGCTATGCTTAGAATTGGGTCTTGTCCATCACATCATTCTCCTAATGATGTGATCCCGTTATTGTAGGATCGAAAGTATGTCTAGAGGGGGGGTGATTAGACTACTTGAACATTTAAAAATTCAGCCTTTTGAAAGACAAGTTTTTGGCAAGTTCACAATGATGATCAAGTCAAGTATCACCCTACACATGCAATTCTAGAGTATAGGCAGCGGAAAGTAAATTGCACATGTAGTAAAGAGAGGTGGAGAAGAGCAAACGCAATTTGGAGACACGGAGATTTTTTCTCGTGGTTCCGATAGGTGGTGCTATCGTCAATCCACGTTGATGGAGACTTCAACCCACGGAGGTAACGGCTGCGAGAGTCCACGGAGGGCTCCACCCACGAAGGGTCCACGAAGAAGCAACCTTGTCTATGCCATCATGGCCTACGCCCACGGAGGACTAGCCTTACTCAGGGTAGATCTTCACGAAGTAGGCGATCTCCTTGCCCTTACAAACTTCTTGGTTCAACTCCACATCTCGATGGAGGCTCCCAAGCGATACCTAACCAATCTAGGAGGCACCACCCTCCAAAAGGTAATAGATGGTGTTGATGATGATGAACTCCTTGCTCTTGTGCTTCAAATGATAATCTCCCCAACACTCAACTCTCCTCACTGATTTGGCTGTGGTGGAAGAAAGGATTGAGTGGAAAGCAACTTGCGAAGGCTAGAGATCAAGCTTCATATGGTGGGAGTGGAGCTACTTGATCTCAACACAAGGGTAGGTAGTTTTCTTCTCGAAATGTAAGGTAGGAGTGGTAGTTCTTTCGATGGCTCTCTCCACGAGTGAAGAGGGGTGGAGGGTATTTATAGCCTCCACACAAAATCCAACCGTTACACATTTGACCAATCTCGGTCGGACCGAAGTTGACAACTCGGTGAGACCGAAAGTTCAAATCATGTGAACATTGGGATTTTCGTGGGACCGAAAATACAATCTCGGTGAGTCCGATTCTTCCAAAGACATGAGCTTGCCAATCTCGGTGGGACCGACTTTATCATCTCGGTGACACCGATTTGATGATGAATGTTCTGAAGCTTGGCAACTCAAGTTTGGTGAGACCGAGTTCGTAATCGGAAAATCCGAGATTTCTAGGGTTTGGCTATATGGTGAGGTGGTTCATCTCGGTGTGGTGAGTTTAGGAAATCGGTGGGACCAAGATTACTTATGAGTGTATTATGGAAGTGAAAGTTGCTGATAGTTTAGGAGATGTATCACTAAGCACTTTGAGCAACAGATCATTATCATAACCTCATCCCCTTTTAATAGTATTGGCTTTCCTATAGACTCAATGTGATCTTGGATCACTAAACCAAAATGGAGTCTTGAGCTTTTGCCAATGCTTGCCTTAGCATTTTGAGGGGTCCACTTCTTGATCCTTGCCATACCCATATCCTTGAACTTTCGAAATGATTCTCAAGAAACTATTAGTTCAATGATATATATGTTGTTATTAATTACCAAAACCACCCGGGATTAGTTGCACTTTCAATCTCCCCTTTTGGTAATTGATGACAACATATAGATCAAAGCTTCGACAAAGGATATAATCAATGAATAATATCGTCGCTTTGAGAAGTATGTGATAAGCAAGAGCTCCCCCTAAATTTGTGCATTATTTAAGATTTGCGTTTGAATGCAAATGCACAATCGATTAGGATCATGGGTCACTCTTCCATGTCACATACATCTTGGTGGAGCGCACAAAATGATAAGAATGAATAGCATGCACCCAATCACCAAGACATGAGTAAATGGTCATACAGGATAGGAATAGCATATGATAAGCATTAAGCACACATTAAAGCATAGTACGACCAAGTACTCATTAATGAGCATCAAACGTAGTATCAAACACACAGAATGTCACGAAAACCAAAAGTATCTCAAAAAGACCGCAAATGAAACGAAAGAGCAAAAGCGCAAAAACAACAGCACTCTCTCTCTTGAAGTCCTATGATCTATACAATTTCTCCCCCTTTGGCAACAAGTTACCAAAAAGTTCGAAAAGGCATAGAGCTAAACGTCACTAGGGACTCTGCTGGCGGCTCCTGTCTGAGTTGATGGAGTTGAGATGGCAGCATCGGCGAAGACTTCAGCTGATGTCTGTGGAGCTGGAGGAGTGGTCACTGGAGCTGGAGCTGGAGCAACTGATGGAGCTGTGGGAGGTCTTGAGGCTGTAGTCTGGTGTCATCCTTTGGAATAGCGGTGATCGGGGTCTGTGGGAACCGGAGCGATCTGTTCATAAGCATCTGGACTAGGTCATCCTGCATCTCACACATAAGCTCTTCCTTCTCCCTCTTTGCTTCCTCGATGTCGCCTCAAGCTTGTTGACAAGCACTTGCACTTGATCCACTTCACATCGAGCATGGATCTTGTCTTCAACAATCCTCTCTAGGCTCTCCGAGGCTGTACAATCTGGCAGGCGTTGTTCAATCCTTTGGGTAGCTTCAAGTAGCTGTTCTCCAACACTCTTTGGTTTAGCTGCTGCCGCCGCTTCCTTCTCAGCTTTGGCTTTCTTGGCAGCTTCAATCTTTGCTTGACCTTCAACGAAGTTGGATCCTCCTCATCCATCACAACATCATTGTCCACATGCTCAGGCTGCAGTGGCAAGTGCTCTCTATCCAACAAGAATGTGCCCGTGCCAAACTTGGCATTGATAAGCATCTGAATATGCGGGGCAAATCCACACGACCTCTTCTGGTCAGCTGCAGTCCTCTTAATAGTCTCAACTATCAAGTCCATCACCTTGAAAGGTGCCTTCTCATCAAGTATATGCAGCATGTTGATAGAGTACCCTCTGATCATGCGATGATCTCCAGACTTGGGCATCAAGGTATGCCTCAGAATAGTGTTTGTGGTAGGTAGACCTGCCTGGAGATAATACACTGAGCCGAGCTTCCAAATTCCCAAATCCTTAGCTGGAACCTCCTTGTATATATTCTTCATAGATTCATGGTTCTTCTTGGGAATGCCATAGACATCAACATCATCCTCTCTCTGCACTGGAGCATTCAGCAGTTCTGCCCATTCTTCTACAGTTGAAGAGAATCTTTGGCCTTCAGTCATCCATGTGATCTTTCCATCTGGATAGAAATGAGCTGTGGCATAGAATTGCATAATCATTTCATCATTCCAACTGGTCAACTTCTGACCTACAAAGTCTGCAACACCACATGCAGTGAAGCTCTCATGCACATGTGGAAAGAAGTCTCTGTGCTCTTCACTGTCAATGCATTTCCAATCAACAAATCTGGTGTCTGCCACTATGGGCTTCTTGTCCATTAGCATAGTCTCATAGAAGTCCTGCTGCTCTCTGGTGTGGAATCTTGGATCAACAGCAGTTCTTCTCCTCACAAAGATATGGATCAGCTTGTCTCCATAGCCCGAGACCTCTATCCTTCCTTTCCTTCATGTTCTCACTTGAGGATGAGCATCATTGTGAAGTGGCAGTTTACGTCGAAGTTTCAAAAAAGCGGTGCCTCATCATCGACACAGCTGGTGGCACATCATATTTCTTCTTCTCTGATGCTGGGATGTTCCTGGCAGTCTTCCTGGGCTTGGCAGTAGGCTTTGCTGGAGCTGCCTTGACTGGAGCAGATGGCTTGGACTTTGAAGTGGCTCCAGCCCTGAGGGCATCACCCATGAGCTTAGGCTTCTGAGGAGGCTGGGGTGCTTCCTCATCCTCATCTTCCTCTGCTGCATCATCATGCACAATCCTCTTCCTCTTGGAAGTTTTCTTCACCTTGCTTGTAGTTTCCTCTTCCATACTCAGCTTCTTGGCAACAATGGACTGCTTCACTTTTCGGTGCCTTTCTTGGTTTGTTGCCCTTGAGGCTCTTTGGCAACAACCTTTCTCTTTGGCTTGGAGGAGACCTCTTCCTCAACAATGAAATCAGAATCTTCTTCATCGAGTTCCTCTTCTTTACGTACGGTGGCTGCAGGAGGCAAACCACTTGGTGTGCTCCTCTCACCATCATCGATGAGCTTTGGGTTCGGGACTAGTGCTGCCTCTGGAATATCAGCAATAGGTGACTCAGACCTGTTCGGCTGTCACCGGCATCGACATGGTGACAACTTTGTGAATAGATAAGGTGTAGGCGAGTAGAAGAGTTATCACAAACTGCGAGAAGATTTTGCAAACAAATGAGTTCAAATTTCAGTTTTAGGTTTTCACGAAGACATTTTGGTCGACCGAGTTTAAAATTCGGTGAATCCGAAGTGTTCAAGCAGAACCATTCACACCACTTTCGGTTGGACGAAGTGGGTTTCGATCTGCCGAAAACACTAGGGTTTCACTAAATCCTCATTTCGGTCACACCGATTTGCACAACTTCGGTTGGACCGAAGGTCTGATCAATGGCCAGAGGCCAAATCGGTCATACCGAGAATGTAAAATCGGTCTCACCGAGATGTGTTCGGCGGAAACCTAACCCTAAAACTTTTACTCGAATTTCGTTCAAAGGAACTAATCTTGTGTTCAGGAAGATTTCAATCGTGGCAAGATTACAGGCAAACCAAACGTGCATTGAATCGGAGATGAGAGCACGAGTGGGATCGAAACTCACCCTAACTTGGTGGAGTTCCTCTACGGCGGCAACGGCGCGGCGAAGATGTCCGTTGACGGTGACGGAGACCTGCGGCGAGGGCGCATAGGCGACGACGGAGACGATCCGGAGACCAAGGCGACGGCAGCAAGGGGTGTGGGGGCGAAGCGTTTGAAGTAGAAATCAATGCGCGCGACCCACGAGTATATATACCCCTTTTTGTCGGTGGGACGAGTTGTAAAACTTCGGTGGCACCGAGATGGATAAGCTGCAGGCGATTATGCACTTCGTCACGCGAAATTCACAACTTCGGTTTCACCGAGGTGAAAACCTAGATCAATCCAAATGCTTTCGGTTTGACCGAGTTTGAGTGGGTTGGTCGACCGAAATCACTTAGAAGGTTTTGGAAGTTAGCCCTTGACGGATCGGTGGCCGAAAGTGCTCCTCACTCGGAGGGTCCAAAATGACTTGTTCAAAGTTTGTGATGTAAGCATGAATAGAATTTGAGACAAGAAAGCATAGATAGCTAGGGGAGGTACTTAGGCATTCTTGTCCATCCATTTGGTCGAAAAATCAAAAGACCAAAGCAACAAATGGATGTCCTCGAATGGATAAAATCATGCATCCAACATGCTCACACAATAAGATAGCAAATGAAATATGTGTCAAACATGCACAATCAAAACTCTAGCTACTATCACACAATTTGTCGATGACTAGGTCATCTATATATGAGTATATTGACTTAGGAGTCAAATGAGAACATTTGATCATAGGTCATACTCATCGTTTAAGCACAAGTGGGGTTACCACTTTTACATAAAGCATTGATGTGTTCACATCATTTGAAGATGCTTTAGCTCAATTCTTTAGAGCAAAGCTCCCCTAGATGTGAGAACCCTTTTAAAGGGTCAAACTAACCTTGGGTTGTCGTAGAAGACTTCATGTAGATGTTGAAGATGTGGATGCTCAATGTTGATGAAGATCATCAAGAGTTGGGAGCAATCCTTTGGATTGGGCACTTTCAATACCTACATGGGTTAGTCCCACAAGGAACAAACAAGGATATCCATGGACATAGATTGAAGTTCACAATAGATGATGTCCATGAAAGCAATGATTACCTTGTCCCTTGACTTACCAACAAGAGGGTTTGTGACTCCATGAACTAGTGCAAGATGTGGAAGTTGATTGCACAAGTTCTTGCCAAAATGAATGTGAGTGAAGTATGTTGGCGGAGTCACCCTCAAGAACTCTCTAGTTCTTCTTCTTGGGATCCACATCATCTTGATGGGAATCCTTGGGGTTGTAGTTGAGCTTGTGAAGTAGAACTTGGCGTTTCCTTGGGAACCCACTTGACCATGGCTTTAGGTGCTTCAATAAATGCATCAATCTCCTCTTGAAGCTTGTCCTTGCCTTTTAGCTTGTGGTCTTGTGGTGGAAGATCATCTTGAGCTTGTTCCACATTGGAAGAAGTAGGATCATACTTCTCCTTTTGAGAAACAAACTTTGGAGTGGGATATTGACCTTCTTCCCATTCAACACCCTCGGCGTTGAACTTTCGCTCAAAACCAATTCCTTGATTCTTCCGGTGCCTTCCTTGCTTGCGGACAATTTCCTCAAAGTTCTTGCTTCCGCAAGGCTCTTGTAGACACCTTTCTCTATAATCCCTTTCAATAAACTATTTTCTTGCTCAAGTGTAACTTGGCTTGAAACATTGTTAGTGGAATCAAGAGAACTACTAGAAGCAACAATATTGGATTTAGCATGGTTATTGTTACTACTAGATGAAGAATTTTTCTTATGCTTGTCATGCTTTGTTTTAATAGGTGGCAAGAAATTAGACAAGAGAAGTCGTTTGGCAAGATATGAAGAACTCTTCTTTCGAAGATCGTCATTGATAGCTTTTAGAAACTCATGTTCTTGCTCTAGATTGAGCTTCTCGAAGCGTAGCTTCTCATGAGATCTTAGGAGCTCTCTATGATCTTCTTGAGTTGTTTCATGAGATAACTTAAGAGTGTTTAGTTCTTTAGTTAGACGCTCAATCTCCTTCATAGCATTGTCATTCGACTCATCTCGACTATAAAGACTACTAGCATGTTCATCATTACTAGGCTCACTAGATTTATCATGTAAAAGCTCATCTTCACCAAGCAAGTCATCCTCATCACTATCAAAGTCAATGAATTCAGGGTGTGATACCTTGGGGCCTTTAGCCATGAAGCATCTTCCAATTCCCTCATTTGGTGAATCAAATAAGTCATAGGAGTTGGAGTTGGAGGACACGAGAGCAAGACCGCAACACCTTCATCTTGATCAGAGTCGGAGTTGGAGTGATAGCTTCTTTCGGATTGATTGTCTGAGTCGGGCGGAGACCCATTCACCTACATGAGCTTGATGTTTTCTTCTTGTGTAGCTCCTTGATGACTTGTCTTTCCTCTCCGAATCCTTGCTTCTCCGAGAGGGTCTTCGTTCATAACGATCATCTCTACTCCTTCTCTCTTTCCGAGGTGACTCTTCTCTTGAGCTTCTTCTTCTTGGAGATTCTTCTCTTCTCTTGTGGGCAATCGAACACTCATTTGAGTAGTGTCGGGTCTTCCACAATTGTAGCAGATTCGATCACGACTAGAAGATCTCTTTTCATCATATGATCTAGACTTTGAGCTTCTCTCTTTGCTTCTACTCTTGTAGAATTTGTTGAAGTTCTTCACCATTAGGCTTATCTCTTCATTGGAAACTAGCTTGTCACTTGAGGTTGTGGGAGCATCACTTGTAGCTTTGTAAGCACCACTTGACTTGTTGTGAAGCTCTTCCTTATCTTTAAGTGTCATCTCATGAGCAACAATTCTTCCAATGACTTGGTTGGCTTGAGATTCTTGTAGTTTGGCATCATTTGGATCAAAGTGCACACGGTGTCATACTTTCCATCCAAAGCTCTGAGAATCTTCTTGATGATGAATCGGTCGGTCATTTCTTCGCTTCCTAAGCCGCCAATCTCATTTGTGATGAGAGCAAGCCTAGAGTACATTTCAGCGACTCCTTCACCTTCCTTCATCTTGAACTTGTCAAGTTGACCTTGAAGAACATCTAGCTTTGATTCCTTCACGGACTCGGTACCTTCGTGCATTTCAACCAAAGTATCCCAAATCTCTTTTGCATTCTCAAGACGGCTGATTTTGTTGAACTCCTCGGGACACAAAGCATTGAAGAGAATGTCACAAGCTTGAGCATTGTTTTGCAACATCCGCAATTCATCCGTTGTAGCTTCGCGATCCGGAACTTTTCCTTCCTCGAAGAATTCACCTTGCAAACCAACACAAATAATGCCCCATGCGGCTGGGTTATGGCCAAGAATATGCATTTTCATTTTATGCTTCCAACTAGCAAAGTTTGAACCATCAAAGTAAGGACCTCTACGAAAATTACCCTCACTAGACGCCATACTCTCCTAGGTTGTGAAACCAAGCTTATGGAGTCAATGCAATGGAAACCAATACAATGGAGACCAAAGCTCGATACCACTTGTAGGATTGAAAGTATGTCTAGAGGGGGGGTGATTAGACTACTTGACAATATAAAAATTCAGCCTTTTGATAAAGACAAGTTTTTGGCAAGTTCACAATGATGATCAAGTCAAGTATCACCCTACACATGCAATTCTAGAGTATAGGCAGCGGAAAATAAATTGCACATGTAGTAAAGAGAGGTGGAGAAGAGCAAACGCAATTTGGAGACACGGAGATTTTTTCTCGTGGTTCCGATAGGTGGTGCTATCGTCAATCCACGTTGATGGAGACTTCAACCCACGGAGGGTAGCGGCTGCGAGAGTCCGTGGAGGGCTCCACCCACGAAGGGTCCACGAAGAAGCAACCTTGTCTATGCCATCATGGCCACGCCCACGGAGGACTAGCCTTACTCGGGGTAGATCTTCACAGTAGGCGATCTCCTTGCCCTTACAAACTTCTTGGTTCAACTCCACATCTCGACGGAGGCTCCAAGCGACACCTAACCAATCTAGGAGGCACCACCATCCAAAAGGTAATAGATGGTGTTGATGATGATGAACTCCTTGCTCTTGTGCTTCAAATGATAATCTCCCCAACACTCAACTCTCCTCCTTGATTTGGCTGTGGTGGAAGAAAGGATTGAGTGGAAAGCAACTTGGGAAGGCTAGAGATCAAGCTTCATATGGTGGGAGTGGAGCTACTTGATCTCAACACAAGGGTAGGTAGTTTTCTTCTCGTAAATGTAAGCTAGGAGTGGTAGTTCTTTCGATGGCTCTCTCCACGAGTGAAGAGGGGTGGAGGGTATTTATACCTCCACACAAAATCCAACCGTACACACATTTGACCAATCTCGGTCGGACCGAAGTTGACAACTCGGTGAGACCGAAAGTTCAAATCATGTGAACGTTGGGATTTTCGGTGGGACCGAAAATACAATCTCGGTGAGTCCGATTCTTCCAAAGACATGAGCTTGCCAATCTCGGTGGGACCGACTTTATCATCTCGGTGACACCGATTTGATGACAGAAGGTTACAGAAGCTTGGCAACTCAAGTTTCGTGAGACCGAGTTCGAATCGGAAAATCCGAGATTTCTAGGGTTTGGCTATATGGTGAGGTGGTTCATCTCGGTGTGGTGAGTTTAGGAAATCGATGGGACCGAGATTACTTATGAGTGTATTATGGAAGTGAAAGGTGCTGATAGTTTAGGAGATGTATCACTAAGCACTTTGAGCAACCAGATCATTATCATAACCTCATCCCCTTTTAATAGTATTGGCTTTCCTATAGACTCAATGTGATCTTGGATCACTAAACCAAAAATGGAGTCTTGAGCTTTTGCCAATGCTTGCCTTAGCATTTTGAGGGGTCCACTTCTTCAGTCCTTGCCATACCCATATCACCGAACTTTCTGAAATGATTCTCAAGAAACTATTAGTTCAATGATATATATGTTGTTATTAATTACCAAAACCACCCGGGGATTAGTTGCACTTTCAGTTATCAATGACATCCAATGCCCATAGTCAGGAAACCATGACTATCTGTTGATCAACGAGCTAGTCAACTAGAGGCTCACTAGGGACTTGTTGTGATCTATGTATTCACACGTGTATTACGATTTCCGGATAACACAGTTATAGCATGAATAATAGACAATTATCATGAACACAAAAATATAATAATAACCATTTATTATTGCCTCTAGGGCATATTTCCAACAGTCTCCCACTTGCTCTAGAGTCAATAATCTAGTTACATTGTGATGTATTGAACACCCATTGTGTCCTGGTGTTGATCATGTTTTGCTCTAGGGAGAGGTTTAGTCAACGGATCTGCTACATTCAGGTCCGTATGTACTTTACAAATATCTATGTCTCCATCTTGAACATTTTCACGGATGGAGTTGAAGCGACGCTTGATGTGCCTGGTCTTCTTATGAAACCCGGGCTCCTTGGCAAGTGCAATAGCTCCAGTGTTTTCACAGAAGAGTGTAATCGGCCCCGACGCATTGGGTATGACTCCTAGGTCGGTGATGAACTCCTTCACCCAGATTGCTTCATGTGCTGCCTCCGAGGCTGCCATGTACTCCGCTTCACATGTAGATCCCGCCACGACGCTCTGCTTGAAACTGCACCAGCTTACTGCCCCACCATTCAAAATATACACGTATCCGGTTTGTGACTTCGAGTCACCCAGATCTGTGTCGAAGCTAGGGTCGACGTAACCCTTTACGACGAGCTCTTCGTCACCTCCATATACGAGAAACATGTCCTTAGTCCTTTTCAGGTATTTAAGGATGTTCTTGACCGCTGTCCAGTGTTCCTTGCCGGGATTACTTTGGTACCTTCCTACCAAACTTACGGCAAGGTTTATATCAGGTCTGGTACAGGTCATGGCATACATGATAGACCCTATGGCTGAGGCATAGGGGATGACACTCATCTCTTCTTTATCTTCTGCCGTGGTCGGGCATTGAGCCGAGCTCAATTTCACACCTTGCAACACAGGCAAGAACCCCTTCTTGGACAGATCCATATTGAACTTCTTCAATATCTTATCAAGGTATGTGCTTTGTGAAAGACCTATGAGGCGTCTCGATCTATCTCTATAGATTTTGATGCCTAATATGTAAGCAGCTTCTCCAAGGTCCTTCATTGAAAAACACTTATTCAAGCAGGCCTTAATGATGTCCAAAAGTTCTATATCATTTCCCATCAAAAGTATGTCATCCACATATAATATGAGAAATGCTACAGAGCTCCCACTCACTTTCTTGTAAACGCAGGCTTCTCCATAAGTCAGCATAAACCCAAACGATTTAATCATCTCATTAAAGCGAATGTTCCAACTCCGAGATGCTTGCACCAGCCCATAGATGGAGCGCTGGAGCTTGCATACCTTGTTAGCATTCTTAGGGTCGACAAAACCTTCCGGCTGCATCATATACAATTCTTCCTTAAGGCGACCGTTAAGGAATGCCGTTTTGACGTCCATCTGCCATATCTCATAATCATAGTATGCGGCAATTGCTAACATGATTCGGACGAACTCCAGCTTTGCTACGGGAGAGAATATCTCATCGTAGTCAATCCCTTGAACTCGTCGATAACCCTCAGCGACAAGTCGAGCTTTATATATGGTAACATTACCATCCGCGTCCGTCTTCTTCTTAAAGATCCATTTGTTTTCTATTGCTCGCCAATCGTCGGGCAAGTCTGTCAAAGTCCACACTTTGTTTTCATACATGGATCCTATCTCGGATTGCATGGCTTCAAGCCATTTGTTGGAATCTGGGCCCGCCATCGCTTCTTCATAGTTCGAAGGTTCACCGTTGTCCAACAACATGATTTCTAAGACAGGATTGCCGTACCACTCTGGTGCGGAACGTGTCCTTGTGGACCTTCGAAGTTTAGTAGGAGCTTGATCCGAAGTATCTTGATCATCATCATTAACTTCCTCTCTTGTCGGTGCAGGCACCACAGGAACATTTTCCTGAGTTGCGCTACTCACCGTTTCAAGAGGTAGTACTGAATCAAGCTCTACTTTCCTCCCACTTAATTCTTTCGAGAGAAACTCTTTCTCCAGAAAGGACCCGTTCTTGGCAACAAAGATCTTGCCTTCGGATCTTAAGTAGAAAGTATACCCTATGGTTACCTTAGGGTATCCTATGAATACGCATTTTTCTGACTTGGGTTCGAGCTTCTCAGGTTGAAGTTTCTTGACATAAGCATCACATCCCCAAACTTTTAGAAACGACAGCTTAGGTTTCTTCCCAAACCATAATTCATACGGTGTCGTCTCGACGGATTTAGATGGTGCCCTATTTAAAGTGAATGTAGCTGTCTCCAGAGCGTATCCCCAAAATGACAGAGGTCAATCAGTAAGTGACATCATAGATCGTACCATATCCAATAGAGTGCGATTACGACGTTCAGACACACCATTTCACTGAGGTGTTCCAGGCGGCATGAGTTGTGAAACGATTCCACATTTCCTTAAGTGCGTACCAAATTCATGACTTAAATATTCTCCCCCACGACCTGATCATAGGAACTTTATCTTTTGGTCACATTGATTTTCTACCTCATTCTGAAATTCCTTGAACTTTTCAAAGGTCTCAGACTTGTGTTTCATCAAGTAGACATACCCATATCTACTCAAGTCATCAGTGAGAGTGAGAACATAACGATATCCTCCGCGAGCCTCAACGCTCATTGGACCGCACACATCAGTATGTATGATTTCCAATAAGTTGGTTGCTCGCTCCATTGTTCCGGAGAACGGAGTCTTGGTCATCTTGCCCATGAGGCATGGCTCGCATGTGTAAAACGATTCATAATCTAGAGACTCTAAAAGTCCATCAGCATGGAGCTTCTTCATGCGCTTGACACCAATGTGACCAAGGTGGCAGTGCCACAAGTATGTGGGACTATCGTTATCAGCTTTACATCTTTTGGCATTCACACTATGAATATGTGTAACATTACGCTCGAGATTCATTAAGAATAAACCATTCACCAGCGGGGCATGACCATAAAACATATCACTCATATAAATAGAACAACCATTATTCTCGGATTTAAATGAGTAGCCATCTCGAATTAAACGAGATCCTGATACAATATTCATGCTCAAAGCTGGTACTAAATAACAATTATTGAGGTTCAAAACTAACCCCGTAGGTAAATGTAGAGGTAGCGTGTCGACGGCGATCACATCGACCTTGGAACCATTCCTGACGCGTATCGTCACCTCGTCCTTCGCCAGTCTCTGCTTATTCCGTAACTCCTGCTTTGAGTTACAAATGTGAGCAACTGCACTGGTATCAAATACCCAGGAGCTACTACGAGCACTGGTAAGGTACACATCAATTACATGTATATCACATATACCTTTGGTTTTGCCGGCCTTCTTTTCCGCTAAGTACTTGGGGCAGTTTCGCTTCCAGTGACCACTTCCCTTGCAATAAAAGCACTCAGTCTCAAGCTTGGGTCCATTGCTTGACTTCTTCCTAGCAACTGGCTTACCAGGCGCGGCAACTTCCTTGCCTCCTTCTTGAAGTTCTTCTTACCCTTGCCTTTCTTGAACTTAGTGGTTTTATTCACCATCAACACTTGATGTTCCTTTTTGATCTCTACCTCTGCTGATTTCAGCATTGAATATACCTCAGGAATGGTCTTTTCCATCCCCTGCATATTGAAGTTCATCACAAAGCTCTTGTAGCTCGGTGGAAGCGACTGAAGGATTCTGTCAATGACCGCGTCATCCGGGAGATTGACTCCCAGCTGAGTCAAGCGGTTGTGCAACCCAGACATCTTGATTATGTGCTCACTAACAGAACTATTTTCCTCCATCTTACAACTGAAGAATTTGTCGAAGAATTCATATCTCTCGACCCGGGCATGAGCTTGGAAAACCATTTTCAGCTCCTCGAACATCTCATATGCTCCATGTTGCTCAAAACGCTTTTGGAGCCCCGGTTCTAAGCTGTAAAGCTGCCGCCTTGAACGAGGGAGTAATCATCAAGACGAGACCGCCAAGCGTTCATAACGTCTTGGTTCTCTCGATTGGTGCTTCACCTAGCGGCGCTTCTAGGACATAATCTTTCTTGGCTGCTATGAGGATGATCCTCGGGTTAGGACCCGATCCGTATAGTTCTTGCCATCGTCTTTCAGCTTGGTTTTCTCTAGGAACGCGTTGAAGTTCAGGTGGACATGAGCATTGGCCATTTGATCTACAAGACATATTGTAAAGATTTTAGACTAAGTTCATGATAATTAAGTTCATCTTAATCAAATTATTTAATGAACTCCCACTTAGACAGACATCCCTCTAGTCATCTAAGTGAAACATGATCCGAGTCAACTAGGCCGTGTCCGATCATCACGTGAGACAGACTAGTTAACATCGGTGAACATCTTCATGTTGATCGTATCTTCTATATGACTCATGCTCGACCTTTCGGTCTTCCGTGTTCCGAGGCCATGTCTGTACATGCTAGGCTTGTCAAGTCAACCTAAGTGTATTGCGTGTGTAAATCTGGCTTACACCCATTGTATTCGAACATTAGGATCTATCACACCCGATCATCACGTGGTGCTTCGAAACAATCGCAACGGTGCACAGTTAGGGGGAACACTTTTCTTGAAATTAGTGTGAGGGATCATCTTACTTACTACAGTCGTTCGAAGTAAACCAGACGAAAAACATGATAAACATCACATGCAATCATAATAGTGACATGATATGGCCAATATCATACAGCTCCTTTGATCTCCATCTTCGGGGCTCCATGATCATCTTCGTCACCGGCATGAAACCATGATCTCCATCATCATGATCTCCATCATCATGTCTCCATGAAGTTGCTCGCCAACTATTACTTCTACTACTATGGCTAACACGTTTATCAATAAAGTAAAGTAATTTACATGGCGTTTCTCAATGACACGCAGGTCATACAAAAATAAAGACAACTCCTATGGCTCCTGCCGGTTGTCATACTCATCGACATGCAGGTCATGATTCCTATTACAAGAACATGATCTCATACATCACATATATATCATTCATCACAACTTTGGCCATATCATATCACAAAACACTTGCTGCAAAAACAAGTTAGACATCCTCTAATTCTTGTTGCAAGTTTTTACGTGGCTTCTATAGGTGATCTAGCAAGAACATTTTCTTACCTACGTTAAAGCCAAAACGTGATTTGCCAACTTCTATTTACCCTTCATAAGGACCCTTTTCATCGAATCCGCTCTAACTAAAGTGGGAGAGACAGACACCCGCTAGCCACCTTATGCACCTAGTGCATGTCAGTCAGTGGAACCTGTCTCACGTAAGCGTACGTGTAAGGTCGGTCCGGGCCGCTTCATCCCACAATACCGCTGAAGCAAAAAAAGACTAGTAGTGGCAAGAAAGTTGACAACATCTACGCCCACAACAAATTGTGTTCTACTCGTGCAAAGAGAACTACGCATAGACCTAGCTCATGATGCCACTGTTGGGGAACGTTGCATAAAATAAAAATTTTATACGTTCACCAAGATCAATCTATGAGTTCATCCAGCAACGATAGAGAGGAGTGCATCTACATACCCTTGTAGATTGCGAGCGGAAGCGTTCAAGAGAACGAGGTTGAGGGAGTCGTACACGTCGTGATCCAAATCACCGGAGATCCTAGCGCCGAACGGACGGCACCTCCGTGTTCAACACACGTACGGTCAGCGTGACATCTCCTCCTTCTTGATCCAGCAAGGGGGAAGGATAGGTTGATGAAGATCTAGCAACACGACGGTGTGGTGGTGGATGCAGCAGGCATCCGGCAGGGCTTCGCCAAGCGTCTGCAGGAGGGAGAGGTGTAGCAAGGGGGAAGGGAGGCGCCAGGGGCAAGGGTGCGGCTACCCTCCCTCCCCCCTCTTTATATAGGATCCCCAGGGGGGCGCCGACCCTAGGAGATGGGATCTCCTAGGGGGGCAGCGGCCAAGGGGGGAGCCTTGCCCCCCAAGGCAAGTGGAGGCGCGCCCTCCCCTAGGGTTCGCAACCCTAGGCGCAGGGGGGCCCAAGGGGTGGGGGGCGCACCAGCCCACCAGGGGCTGGTTCCCCGCCCACTTCAGCCCATGGGGCCCTCCGGGATAGGTGGCCCCACCCGATGGACCCCCGGGACCCTTCCGGTGGTCCCGGTACAATACCGGTGACCGTTGAAACTTTCCCGATGGCCGAAACAGCACTTCCTATATATAATTCTTCAGCTCCGGACCATTCCGGAACTCCTCGTGACGTCCAGGATCTCATCCGGGACTCCGAACAACTTTCGGGTTACTGCATACTCATATCTCTACAACCCTAGCGTCACCGAACCTTAAGTGCGTGGACCCTACGGGTTCGGGAGACATGCAGACATGACCAAGACGCCTCTCCGGTCAATAACCAACAGCGGGATCTGGATACCCATGTTGGCTCCCACATACTCCTCGATGATCTCATCGAATGAACCACGATGTCGAGGATTCAATCAACCCCGTATTCAATTCCCTTTGTCAGTCGGTACGTTACTTGCCCGAGACTCGATCATCGGTATCCCAATACCTCGTTTAGTCTCGTTACCGGCAAGTCACTTTACTCGTACCGTAATGCATGATCCCGTGACAAGACACTTGGTCACATTGAGCTCATTATGATGATGCATTACCGAGTGGGCCAGAGATACCTCTCTGTCATAACGGAGTGACAAATCCAGTCTCGATTTGTGCCAACCCAATGACACTTTCGGAGATACCCGTAGTGCACCTTTATAGTCACCCGATTCGTTGTGGCGTTTGGCACACCCAAAACACTCCTACGGTATCCGGAGTTGCACAATCTCATGGTCTAAGGAAATGATACTCGACAATTGGAAAAGCTCTAGCTAAACGAACTACAGGATCTTTGAGCTATGCTTAGAATTGGGTCTTGTCCATCACATCATTCTCCTAATGATGTGATCCCATTATCAATGAAATCCAATGCCCATAGTCAGGAAACCATGACTATCTGTTGATCAACGAGCTAGTCAACTAGAGGCTCACTAGGGACTTGTTGTGGTCTATGTATTCACACGTATATTACGATTTCCGGATAACACAGTTATAGCATGAATAATAGACAATTATCATGAACACAGAAATATAATAATAACCTTTTATTATAGCCTCTAGGGCAATTTCCAACACACAGGTCTTCGTGGATTGCTAGATCCTCTTTCATCTTGATGTCATGCACGCCATCGGAGAAGGCTGAGATGATGGCCTCCTCAGTCACCCTGGGGATCTTGAGGCGGGCGTTGTTGAAGCGCTGGATGTACTTCTGCGGGGTCTCTCCTGGCTGTTGCTTGATGCGGCGCAGGTCACTCATGGCCGGGGGCCGCTCGCGAGTGCCTTGGAAGTTGGCGATGAAGCGAGTGCGCACCTCGTCCCAAGAGGAGATTGTGCCAGGAGGCAGGTTTAGGAGCCAGGTGCGGGCGCCATCCTTGACCGCCATGGGAAACCAGTTCGCCATGACCTTTTCGTCCCCGTTGGCCGCCTCGATGCCCAGCTCGTAGAGCTAGAGGAACTCCGTGGGGTCGGCAGTACCGTCGTAGCGAGGAGGCAGGTCAGGTTTGAACTTGCCTGGCTAGGCCACACTGCGCAGCTCGACGGTGAAGGTGCGACAGCCCGCAGTGGCCACCGGAGCTCTCTGCTGATGCGGGGCTTGCTCCTGGGGATTCCCGCGCACCGCTGCCTGGAGCAGCGCGGGGTCTTGACGTGGTGGTGCAGGGATGCGATCATGGCGCACCGGTGCCGGGAGCACGCGAGCACCTTCTTGGGGACGAGGGATTTCTTGGAAGCTCCTTTCTTGTCACGCGAGCGCCGGACGCGGTGGATCTCGTCCTAGGGCCGCGCGCCTTGGAGCCAGGGCGCCTTCTTGGGGAGGCGGTGGCGGAGGCACCTCCTGATCTGCGCCTCCTGCGCAGGTCGGAGGGCAAGGAAGCGAGAGGGACAGCGCAGGGGAGCCCACTGCAGCGCTGACGAGCTCGGTGATGCGAGCGAGCCACTCGTCGTAGAGGTCATCGACGGGACGGTAGTGCAGGAGCTCACGTGCTAGGAGCAACGCGGCGTGCGCGTCCGTGGGGGCGCGACGGGCGTGGGACGACGAACCGGCTGGAGTCAGTGACGGGGTGGCGGTGCGGCCTTCCCGCCGCACCGAGGGATGCAGCGACGACGCTTGTTGCTCGTTCCCCGCCGGGCCAGTGGCGGCGTTGGCGGTAGGCGACGGGGAACGACCGGGGCGCCCGCCGATGGGAGCCGTCCGGGTGACTCGTGCGGCAAGAGCAGCCCGACGCTCGGCGCGGGCTTGGCGAGCGTCAGACATGGGCGCGACGGACGACGAACGCAAGGCGGTGGAAGAAGGATTCTGGCGCACCCCTACCTGGCGCGCCAAATGTCGGATTTTGGGTTCCGGCAGACCCTTGAGGTTCGAACTCTGGGGTGCGCACGAAGATCTCTTCTCCTACCAGCTCACGCCTCGAAGCCTCGCAAGGGATAATCTAGGAAGGAGAACACACAAGGGACACAAGGTTTATACTGGTTCAGGCCACCATTGTGGTGTAATACAGCCTCGCGAGGGCTTTTCTTGGGTTGGTGCGATGAACTGCTTGGGTGAGTTCAGTCGCTTCTCTCTCTCTAGTCTACCCGAAAATCTCTATCTGATCGATCGATCCCCCTTGCCCTGTGGTGGCTAGCTCTATTTATAGTGGGAGGCCCTGGGCCTCTTCCCGAATAATGAGCGGGAAGGGCGCCAACAATTGGCCATTTCGAAGGGGAACATCCAGTACACTTATCCTGACTAAAGTTGGTCTTCGACTGCCAAAGACTCTGGTGGTGACGCCGTCCTAGGCTCCACGGTGACCTCCATCCTGCCGCTCCACTGGTCTTGGTCTTGTTGCACCGAAACGGTAACCTTTGCCTGATGCCTTGGCCTGTGTTTTCCCCATTTGCACCGAAGGGGAAACAATGCACAGGCCGGTGCCCGCCTGGTCTCGATCGTCATGGCTTGCGTCACGGACACCTCGCGAGGTACCCTGCCTTGATCTCTCCGCCCCCTCGCGAGCCTGCCTGATGAGGCTGCTCCTGGGGAAGCTTCATGTCGTCCGCCCCGCGAGGCTCGGCCCCTCGTGAGGGTCTTAAGCTTGAGATGATGAAGCTGGGCTGCACTGGGCCCCCACTTGAGCCACGCCGCAGGCCGCAGGCAGGCAAGTCTGGGGACCCCCATTCCCAGAACGCCGACAGTGACCATATCTGCATGCTTAAGTCAAGTTAGGTGACCACAAAACCGTATTTTCAAAGTTTTAGAACCAAACTGAACATGCGGCGCAAGTTATATGACTCCCGGTGATATTACCTCAATATAAAAATGTGGCACATGCAACAACAGTGAATATATCCGGGGAGATTATTTTTTAGTGATCAAGCTTTGTTGATTTGATCATGGACGATGTACAGGAACCAACCAAAACGGTGGGTGCAATAGCTCCATCGCGGTACCTTCACCCTCGTGCTCTACCGCCTTGTTTGAGCCGATGTCGTACATGTGCAAGCATTTGTCGAATTCGCTCATCGAATACAAAGTGTTGGGACGCAACCTGAACTTGTTTGCTGGACACCACGACGTGCTCGTGCTCCTAACACTTGCAAGTATTGCCCGAGCGCCTATGTTGTTCACCCTGACGCATCTTGACCTGGCGAAACCCATCTTATACACGGTGACATCAATGACCGTGCGCATACCAAAGTCGGCAAAGAAGAGACACACCATGTGGAGCTTGCCATCCAGATACAAGAGATAGTGATACGAATTCACACAGTCTTGACCGTTCGGAGGGAAGGTGTTGGGGATATTACCACTGGGCGTGAACCGGCCTACCTAGGCCGGGTTAACTTCATTAGTAGTATAAAGGTGATTAAGCAGATGAAGGCCCAAGGCCTATAGTCGGTTTAAAACCTGTAGCCGTAAACCGGCTTGATATGTAAACTTGTGTTGTAAGTTAGGAATAGAGAGAGACCAACCGGGATACAAATATGAACCGGTGTGGGACTCTATGGCCCGACGGTCGTCACCTTTGTATATAAGGGGACGACCCGGCGGCGGTTCAAGGACAGACAACAACAACTCGAGGCCTAGGCGAAGCTTGTCTGCTCCCTAGTCATCGAAACCACATCAATTCCATCACAACTAGACGTAGGCTTTTACCTTCATCGAAGGGGCTGAACTAGTATAAACCCTTGTGTCTTTATGTCTGCTTTAACCCCTTCAAGTTAACCCATAGCGATGGCTCCACGACTAAGTCCTTTCACAAGGACATCTGCCGTGACAAATCCACGACAGTTGGCGCCCACCGTGGAGGCTATCGCACGATGGTTTGATGATCTTGGAGGGCAAATTCGAAGGGCTTGAAGGCTATGCTGTGGGCCGGATGACCAAGAGTCGTCGTGGCAAGCTCTACATCGACGATGCGGGATGGGGTCCCGAAGCCGACTCGATCGAGTACGGGTACCGGGTCCCCTTTGGTGGCATACACGTTTTATCGACAAGATTGGTGAGCCTGGGCCTAAGCCGGACATCTGCACCGACCTCGTCGAGACGGCTCAGCGTGCGAGATCTACCCAGGTTAAACCAGCCGTGAAGTGTGCCTTCATGGGATTCATCCACGGAGGAGAGCATGAGGATGAGTCAGAATACGGTAGCGAGACCGTCGTCTATTCTGGTGACGAATCCTCGACCAGAGAGACCGAATCACTGTACCAGTTGCAAGACGACCAGATTAGGGGCTGTTCCGATGGCGACAGTATTCCGGACCCCCCTGATCAGATCAACCGGGTTGGAATATTCATGGTCGGCACGCAGGCGGCGAATCACTCCTCGACCGCAGCAGCCATATTCTTCGGATCAGCAGCGGCAGCGGCAGCAGGGGCAGGAGGCCTTGTGCGCCCACCGGTTCAAGTTCTATCTGACCTGTTTGATGCACTAGCTGTACTTATGGCGAGAGGCCAAACCGGCGGATCAGAGGCCCATGATGCGAGAGGTTGCAAAGGTGAGAGAGCAGATCGTGACAGGCCAAAGCCGACTGGCGACAAGAAGGACGGGATGGCCGCAGAGCGGGCCGCTTTGGATGCCCAGGCCTATAAGCTCATGCTCGACCAGAACGCATCACAGGAGGTCTTGAAGCGGAAGCACATATCACGCCTGCCGTTAGGGTTCGACCCTAGAAATGTCTTTCACACTCTGGAAGCTGGAACCAGCAATCCGCCGGGGCACCGGGAGGTAAACCGGGTCGAGGCACCAGGGCTAGGAGCGACTGTCCAACCCCGCCTGATGGAACCTCCTCGGCAGAACGTTGTGATTCCTCCGCCGGTCCAGACACCTCCGGGCCATTATTCTAATCCTATGGACAATCTTGTCGCAGCTGCTGCGCGATTAGAAGCTATCCCGATCGAAGGAGACTCCCCACAAGCAATAGAGACGCGCCGGGTTAAGGAACTTCTCCGGACCGCTTTGATTCAGCAGGAGGCATATTCATACAGCCGCGATCGGATTCATTCCACACCTCGCCCAAGCTGGAGCTATAGTAGGCGCATGGATGAACCGGCCGTATCAAGCAATGCACGGAGCCATGAAGCGGCTCGTGGCAATAACCCGGCAGGTGGTGTTCACGACGCTCAGGATGTAGTGGACCGGACCCGGGCACGAAGGGAAGCCGAGTTAGCAGCATAGAACGAGGCGGGTCAGCTTACACCGGTTCGTCCTACCACCTCTGCCGAGCCAGGGGTCGCATCTAGCTTGGGAGTGCCTTGTTTAGTCCCCGCTTTATGCAATGTACTCCTGCCCAAAGACTTCAAGGGTCCGCGCAAGGTGCCGAATTACACCGCTGATTTATCTCCAGAAGCGTGGGTAGAGAGTTATGAGATGGCCATGGAGATGCTGGATGTGGATGAGACCGTGTGTGCAAAGTACTTCACCATGATGCTTGAAGGCACGGCACGTACTTGGTTGAAGAGCCTGCCGCCTAATTCTATCAGTTCATGGGCCCAGTTGCGGACCCGGTTTATCCAGAATTTCAAAGATACGTGTAAGCAACCTAAGTCCATAGTAGACTTGGCGGCTTGTGTTCAGGAGGACGGAGAGTCAACAACCCATTGGGTACGCCGCGTTTCGGAAGTCTTGCACTCGTCTGACAGGATCAATGCTGACTCTGCGATCTTAACCCTGGAGGGCAACTGCCGGTTTAAGCCTCTAAAGTTGAAGTTGGGGCATATGAAGCGGTTTTGTAACGACATGGGAACTCTCATGGCCGCTTTAGTGAAGTATGCTGATTCTGATAGTACCAAGGATCCCGAGACTGACAATGACGAAGCAGGGAAGGGAAAGAAGAACAACAACTCCAAGGGGCATCAACACAAACCGGCGGGCCATGGGAACGGAGGCAATCATAAAGCGGATGGCAGTATGGACTTTGTGGCTAACACTAATGCGCAGGACAAGGGTCAGCGCACAGAGGTAAAGCGGCGAATCGTAGTGGGGCTCCATATCCTAACCCGGATCGCTTAAACTATTTGTTGAATCAGCCTTGTCCAAAACACGGGACAAAGGAGGCGCCGGCTAACCACCTTTGGAAGGATTGTTACATTATGCAGGAATTTAAAAACTCTAATGCCTTCCGGTATGACCATGGGTTATGTGGTGGCTCAGGATCCGGTTTCCATGGGCCGAGTCGCGATGGAGCTTTCGGTTCAGGTTTTAATCAGGGCGGTCATAATAACCAGAATAATCAGAGCAGTCAAGGGGGTTACAACCAACAGCAGCAGTCGGGTTATCAGAGCCATCCGAAACAGTTGAACAATGGGCAGTATCACGTTTTCACAACTAGCTTGGATAAGCGCGACCGGAAACTTCACAAGCGAGCGGTGAACTCTGTTGAACCGGCCGTACCACGTTACTTACGCTGGTCAGAACAGCCTATCATGTGGAGCAGGGAGGATCACCCACTCCGGGTTGACAATCCGGGCCAGTTGGCATTAGTGGTAGACCCTCAGGTGGGAGGTTATAAATTCACCAAGGTGCTCATGGATGGAGGGAGCAGTATTAACATCCTGTACTATGAGACATTCCGCCGCATGGGGCTAACAAACAAAAATCTCAGACCGTCTAATACGGTGTTCCATGGTGTGGTGCACGCAAATCAGCATATCTGTTGGTAAGATAGCCCCGAGGTGGCTTTTGGGGACGAGCATGATTCCCGATCCAAACACTAACCTTTGAGGTGGTGAAAATCCAGAGCCCGTATCACACCTTGTTTGGGCGGCCGGCTTATGCCAAATTCATGGCACGGCCTTGTTATATCTATTTGCATCTCAAGATGCCGGGTCACAAAGGGACAATAACAGTTCATGGGAGCCGCAAGATTGCTTTGGAATGTGAGGAAGGTGATGTGGCCTATGCAGAGTCGGTTTGTGCCACGGAGGAGTTGAAATATTATAGGGACAATGTTGATCCGGCGGACATGACCCATTTGAAGAAGCCAACTACGGATCATGATTCAGATCTGAAGTTCAAATCAGCGGCTGAGACCAAGCTTGTTGACTTCGTGCCCGGCGATTCGTCCAAGCAGTTCACTGTCAGTGCCAACTTAGACCCTAAATAGGAAAGCGCGCTCATCGAGTTCATCCGTGAGAATCGGGACATTTTTGCATGGAAGCCTTCTGACATGCCAGGCCTTCTGACATGCCAGGTGTACCGAGGGAACTCGCTGAGCACACTCTTAATGTTGATCCCAAGTATAAACCGGTAAAGCAATTTCTCCACCAGTTTAACGAAGAAAGGCGCAAAGCTATTGGAGAGGAAGTGGCCAGGCTCTTAGCAGCTGGCTTTATCATTGAAGTGTTCCATCGAGTGGCTTGCTAATCCGGTCTGGTTCTTAAGAAAACGGCACTTGGCGTATGTGTGTGGATTACGGATCTTAACAAGGCTTGTCGGCGGATCCTTTGCCCTTCCCCACATTGACCAGATTATTGATGCCACGGCGGGTTGTGGCGTTTGAGTTTTTGGATGCATATTCAGGTATCATCGATCAAAATGGCGGTTAAGGACCAGGAGAAGACGGCGTTTATTACTCCCTTTGGAGCCTTCTGCTATGTATCTATGCCTTTTGGGCTCAAGAGCGCCCAAGCCACTTATCAACGGTGTGTACAGAACTGCCTGCATAAACAGATCGGTCGTAATGTGCACGCCTATGTGGATGATATTGTAGTCAAGTCAAGGCAGAAGGAGACGCTGGTTGATGATTTGAAGGAAACCTTTGACAACTTGCGGGTTTACAAGATGATGCTTAACCCGGCCAAATGTGTCTTTGGTGTTCCGGCAGGCAAGTTACTGGGCTTTCTTGTGTCCAACAGAGGAATTGAGGCTAATCCGGAGAAGATTACGGCTATCACCTCCCTGGCTAAATCGAAGTGTATCAATGATGTTCAGCGTTTGGCGGGTTGGATTGCGCGCTGAGCCGGTTTATTAGCCGCCTCGGAGAGAAGGCCATCCCTTTATACCAGATGCTGAGAAAGACAGATCAATTCATCTGGAGTCCGGCTGCTGATGAAGCGTTGGAGGACTTGAAGCGACAATTAGCCAATCCGCCCGTTCTTGCAGCTCCGGTCGACAAGGAGCCGTTATTGCTATACATAGCAGCCAATGCTCGCGCAGTTAGCGTGGCTATTGTGGTAGAACGCATGGAGGCGGGCAAGGAGTATCCGGTTCAGCGGTCGGTTTACTATATCAGCGAGGTGCTTATTGAATCCAAGCAAAGGTATCCACATTGGCAGAAGCTGGTACATGGAGTTTTCATGGCAAGCCGGAAGTTGAAGCAGTATTTCCAAGGGCACCCCATCACGATTGGTCGATTCAGCTCCTTGGGCGATATCATACGTAACCGGAAGCGATCGGCGGATTGCCAAGTGGGCTATAGAACTTGGGCCGCACGGATTGAAGTACATTACCTCGGACGGTGGTGAAGTCTCAAGCGCTTGTTGATTTCATCAATGATTGGGTGAGTTGCAAGCACGGAGGAGAAGCGGATCACACATATTGGACTATCCATTTTGATGGATCCAGCAATTGAGGGCTCGGGGTGGAGTCGATTAACTTCCCCACAAGGTGATAAGTTTTGTTATGTTCTCTGCTTAATGTTCCCTTGTACTAATAATGCAGCTGAGTATGAAGCTTTGCTCCATGGTCTCCGGATGGCTAAGGAGATGAATCTAAGTTGGGTTAAGTGCTTCGGTGACTCGGACCTCGTGGCTCAACAGGTGTCTAGCACTTGGGATTCTAAGGACCCGCTTATGGCTGCATATCGTCGTGAGGTGGATATTGTTGCGGGTCACTTCAAGGGTTATCAGGTGGATCACGTGGATCGTCAAAAAAATGAAGCGGCGGACGCTTTAAGCCGGTTGGGCTCTCAGCATAAACCGGTCCCGCCTAATGTCTTTCTTGATGTGTTGCACAACCCGTCAGTCAAGCTCTTGGGTGAAGCGGATTTGGCTATTCCTGATCCGGAGGCTCAATTGGTGGCAGCCCTGCATGTTATACCGGATTGGACAGTTCCTTATCTTGCGTACATGAACCGGGGAGAGTTGCCAGAGGATGAGACTCTAGCCAGGCAGATAGTCCGGCGATCCAAGTCTATGACCGTTGTCAATGGCGAATTGCATCATTGTAGTGTATCAGGGGCGTTTCAACGCTGCGTCTCTCCTGAGGAAGGCTGTGAAATTTTACGCGAAATCCATGAAGGGATTGTGGTCACCACGCCGTTCAAAGTCTCTCGTGGCTAAGGCGTTTAAATCACGGGTTCTCTTGGTTGACAGCTCATCCGATGCGGAGGACTTGGTTAAACGGTGTGATGGTTGTCGAAATTTTCACGGGCGTGCTCATGTGCCGCTCAAGAGTTGAGGATGATTCCAATTACTTGGCCGTTTGCAACATGGGGGCTGGATATGGTCGGACCTTTTAAAAGGTCCAAGGATAAGAAACCCACCTTTTGGTGGCGGTTGACAAATTTACCAAGTGGGTTGAAGCGAACTGTTAGCAAGTGTGATGCAGCTACTATGGCGGTGCAGTTCATTAAAAGGTGATTTTCGGTTTGGCTTTCCACACAAGATCATTCACGACAATGGTACCAATTTATCCAAGGGCGCTATGAAGGAATTCTGTGAACGTGAGCACATCCGACTTGACATATCGTTAGTGGCTCACCCCCAGTCCAATGGGCAGGCAGAACGGGCTAATCAAGAGATCTTGCGAGGCATCAAACCTCGGCTTATGGTTCCATTGCAAAGAACACCGGGTTGTTGGGTTGAAGAGCTACCGTCTGTGCTATGGAGTATCAATACTACGCCCAACCGATCTACAGGATACACGCCGTTTTTCATGGTCTACGGAGCAGAGGCGGTTCTTCCTAGTGATATCCGGCATGATTCGCCTCGTGTGGCGGCTTATGTTGAAGCGGACAATGAGACAACATGGCAAGATGCTTTGGACCTATTGGATGAGGAGCGTGACATAGCAGCTGCCCGCTCGGCGATTTACCAACAGGATCTTCGTCGCTATCACAGTCGCCGGGTCAGAACCAGAGCTTTTCAAGAAGGAGATTTGGTGCTTCGACTCATCCAAGACCAGACAGATATGCACAAGTTATCCCCACCTTGGGAGGGACCTTTCGTGGTCAGCAAGAATCTGCACAACGGTTCATACTATCTGATTGATATTCGAGAACATAAAGACTCACGCACATCAGAGGAGGAGACCAACAGGCCGTGGAACATAGCTCATCTTCGGCCTTACTACACCTGAGCCATTGGCTCTATCTGTGTACATATTATGACAGTGTATATATTATCTTTGATATAATAAAACCGGAGCCTCAGCTAAAGTGGGGTCTCTGTCCTTTCATATCATGTGTGGTTACATGGAGTTGTTCTGTCTTAAAGCGGCCTCCGGTTTACCCCTTGAAATTTGCTTTTCAAAAAAGCTTTGTGATATCACTTGGGGGCTTGGTCGTGTCCGAACCAATGCAACACCTCTTGATAGGCGAAAGCCACCAGATCACTTGGGGACATGGTCAAGTCTGAACCAGTCATGCCTCTTGATCGTCAAGGCCATAGAATCACTTGGGGGCTTGGTGAACCCAACCATTGCCATGCCTTTTGATCGGCATAAATGCCACGGTTTCATTTGGGGACTGGCTGACTTGAACCATCGCCACACCTATTGGGGGCTTGGTCTGTCCGACCATGGTAACACCATCTGATCAGCTCAGTAAAGCATGTTTTTGCAAACGGTTTTATTATTATCTTTGCTTCCATGATTCTTTTATGACCATTCTTCGATTTTTGTTGCGTTTTCTTTAAACTGACAACACTTTTTTAACCGGATCAGCTGACAGGATTTGGTTCATTTTTAATCCGGAGACAATGTGCCCGGTTTAACCTTCCTGCTAACATCATGGAGTAGCAGGGGGCTTACAATGACCCATCACGGTTTACATGGCTAAGCCAACTTCATGCCCAGCGATGGCAGGTATTTTGTATCGCATATTTGATTGTATGTCTTAATTACATTGACTATATATATATATATATATATATATATATATATATATAAAGGTCATAAATCGGTTGGCTGTATAACCACCATCGCAGTTCAAGATTTTATGATTGCAGGAAATATAAATTGAGGATTTCAAGCATCAGTACTTATGCACGAAGGCATATTTAAAGCAAAAGTATTGGCTATTCTATTACAAGGCAACGCGGTGCCCAAATAAGATCATTGTTGTTCTGGCGGATCATAATAAAGCAGCTATTTAAACCGGCTTCCGGTTCAAGCCTGCTCATCGCCCCGGTCTGATGGTTGTGGGTCGTCCCGCCGCTTCACTTCCTCATCTCTATCCATTGGCTGGAAATCAACGATGGTCGATCGATTCCCATTAAAGCTTGAAAGACAGCCTCTTCATGGATCGAGAAGACGGTTCAATATCGAGCGTAAGTATGCTTACAGATTGGAGGAATCAGATTCTCCGCTTCAGGAATTTGTGCAGCCACCCGTTTGTTCTGATCATTGTACTGAGCTTGATAATGCGACAAGTATGCCTCTTCAGCCAATTGGCAAGCCAGAGGGCGCACTATATGGTTTATCGTTCTCAGATCATCTTCATTGAACTCTGAGCCATCTTCCTTCAAGCTGGGATAGCCTTGAGCTGCCTCAACAGGATCGAAATCCGGCACCCATGCTTTTGCCCGGATCAAGGCATTAATGGCTCCGGTTCGAGCAGCAGATTTTTTAGTTCTTCAATCCGAGAAGGAAGCATTGACAACCTCTTCAGAGTATCTTGGATCAAAGTGGGTGCCGGATTGTTATGGGATGCAGTGGTGATGATCCGCTGCGCTCCGGTATACAGCTGTTCAATTAAAGTGTAGGCAGCCTTTAACTTCTTCCGAATATCTGACCCTAAGTGACCAATGCGTGTACCTGCAACAATACAGGAAAGATCACAAACCGGATCTATTATAAGAAGGCCAAAGTTGTCAAAGAAACCAAAAGGAGCTTACCAAAGATAGCAGCGGTCATGGCATGCACTTGCCGCTTTACGGCGGTCAGCTCATCTACCACCGGTTTAAGGGCAGCTTCAGCGTTTTCAGCTCTTTTTATTAAAGCGGCCTTCTCAGTGGCCCAATCAGCCCGCTCCTTCTTGAAGCCCTCCTTCAGTTGTTCCATGATGCTCAAAGCGCTGGTTAATTCTTCCCTTGCTTTGTCGGTTTCAGCTTGTTGGGTTTTCAAAGTTTCTTGCAGATCAGTAATCCGGTCCTCTTTGATCCTCACTTCAGCCTGCATAAAGACAGTGCTTGGCTTTAAACAGACGGTACAAGAATTTGAAGCACCAACCACATAACAAGTTATGCGCTTGATACTTGGGGGCTAATGCATCTTCAATCTTCATCTATTACTAAATCGCAAAGTCCCAAGCTCAATACAGGTATTCAACTTGGCACTTGGGGGCTAATGGCTATTTGCTCAATTATGTTCTGATGTTAGAATCTTTATTGGAGTCCCGGTTTAACTATACTAAGTTGAACCGGCCCTTGGGGGCTACATTGATGGATTTCAAAGTATTGAGGACTATATTAAAGTCCCGGATTGAAGAAGGTTACAAACCGGCCCTTGGGGGCTAGGAGGATTAATAGAGTGGCAGTAATTAAAGAAAGAAGAAGCACAAGGAAGTTACCTCAAATTTATCTCTCATCATCTTTACCAGACCAGCTTCACAGTCACGACTAGTATATAGCCAGTTCAAGTAACCAGAATGAAGATCTTGGGCACTCAGAGCAGCATACGTTTCCAGATCAACATCCCATTTGCCTTTGTTCATGGCAAAAAAAATCTTCTTTCACAGTATGCTTAGCTAAAGCGATAGGATTCCCTGGTTCAAAGCGACCTACGCTGGTAATTACAACGTCATCATCCTTGGACTCGCCGGTTTGCATTGGTGCTATCGGTTTATCGGCAGGTTTTGAAGGACTGCGGGATTTTTCAATCCGGACGGGGCTGGCAGGCTGGTCAACAGGGACTGAAGTATTGATAGGCCTTTTCTCAGCAATAGCATCATCTTGCAAGGGAGGATCATTGGGAACATCTTCATGAACGAACACTTCAAGATCTGGTGCTTTATCCTGTTCAGGGGCAGCATCTTCCTCGGCCGCTTTATCCAGGCAGGCTTTCTTGCTCGGTTTATGTCGGGGATATACCCCGCGGTGTAAACCGGCCGGAAGTTTAACCCGGCCGGACTGGACGACTCACTGGTAACCCGCCCGGTTTTGGCGGTTCATTCAGTATCCGGTGGCGGGTCGATGGATGACGAGGCCCATGGCCCGGAAGGCAGTTCACGTTTAATGGTGGGCGGTTTATGAGGAAAGCATAAGGACTATTCTCCTACAAATGAAGCAAGACTAGGACTCCACTTGTAATAGAGTAATCCTAATCCAACTAGGACTAGTCATGTAAACCGCCCCTTCAACATATATAAGGAGGGGCGGGGCTCCCCAAAGAGGGACAAGCGACAAGCAAGAAGAAACAATCTTAGGGCTAGACACAAAGAGGAGAGCCGGTTTACGGCGACTCCCTCGTGATGATAATGAGACCTAGCCTCAAACAGCATGTAGGGTTTTTACCGGATGATGTTTCCCGGGGCCCGAAGCTGTCTAAATCCCTGTCTTGTGTTGCGTCTCTTGATTCCGCTCAACCCCTCTCAAGCTACATAGATGCGTTGGCCTCGCGACTAAGTCCTGACACTAAGGACATCTGCCGTGACAATTCCACGACAGTTGGCGCCCACCGTGGGGCTCGCGCGCGGTGGTGTTGAGTTCTTGAAGGATCTCTTCATGGATCAAGAAGCTTGCGAGATGCCAGATAAAAAAGGAGCCGGTGCAAAAATTCACATCACCGACGAACAATCAAGGTGTTGTGTTCTAAGATTTAAGATTTAGAGGAAATTAGGGTTGCATCAGGGCAGTTGCCATAACTCGCCGAGATTGAGAGGAGTCCGAAGCCCAAACTACTACGGCGGTCGATCGGAGCTATCAGCGTTTTTCCACTGCAGGGTCAGCGACCGAGTCAAATTACTATACGTCAAGCATCTGTCCAATCCGCTGTATTTGTGTTGCTGCTGTCCGTATATGCTTGTCCCGAAGGCATCGACTGCGGCAATTTTTTATGGGAAACATTTGGGGCCGGGGCGCCGGCCGAACCACTCGGCCGGTCGCGCGCGACCCATGCGATCCCCACCCATCGTATGGCCAGCCTTTTCCGCGTGGATGGGACACGAGGCTGACGGGGCCCACCAATCGCTCGCCATTAAACGCCCCACGCGGTTGCGCTGTTTCCTCTCTCTCTTTCATCTCGCCGGTCCCTACCTCAGTTGGCCGTCCTCGTCGCCATTCGCCGTCCCCGCCGGCCGTCCTCATCGCCGGTGGCCACCGGCACCGGCCGTCCTCGTCGCCGTTTGCCATCCTCGGCGGAAGCTGGAACCGCGTTGTTTCCTGCTGCAACCGGTGCCCAGGTGAGCTGCCATCATGGATGGCGAGCATGGTGACGGCGAGCTGCAAGGACAACGGCGTTGTTCCGAGCAACAACCGCAGACGTCGTGTTTTGTGCTACGTGCTACAACCAGTGTCACATTTTGCTACAACCGGCATCCCACTCAGCTACAATCGGCGTCGCGTTTTGCTACCACCGATGCAAAAAAAAGCTTCAACCAACGACGGCTGGAGGTGGAAGAAGATGATAAAACGCTGCAGTTTTGCTACATGCTTCAACCGGCATAGATTGTGCTACAATCGGCATAGCATTTTGCTACGACCGGCGCCACGTTTTGCTACAACACATAACTTTTCTCTGGTTGCAGTGTCAGGTTGGAGATTTCTTTCTTAACGATTGAAACTTTTTCATACACGGTGGAAGCTTTTTCCGTCCACGGTTGAAGCTTTTGTGTAAACGATTGAAACTTTTTTTGTTTTGAGCAGCCCTTGGTTAAAGCTCTCTCTGTCATCTGGTTGAAACTTTTTTCATCTAAGGTTGAAGCATTTTGCGTCAGCGGTTGTATCTCCTCATGAATCGCAGTGCTAGTTGAAGCTTTTCCATCTAGGGCTTGAAGCTTTTCCATCCAGGGGTTGAAGCTTTTTTAACAACGTTTGCAACACAGAGGGTGTGCGACGGTTCAAGCTTTGCCTCGGTTCAGACGTGAGCTCGTCCTCGAGGGCACGCGTCCGGTGATCTTCGCCGCCACAGCTCCGACCGTCGCAGCGGAGTTGTGACCATTGCCGGGGGAGCTGCAACCGGCGCACACGCTGCATGCATGCGCCGAGCCAGCATGAAACACAGGTGGCCACCGGCGGCGAGGGCGGCAACCGGCGGCGAGGGCGGAAACCGGTGGCGAGGGCGGTGACCGGGGCCGGGGGCGGCCAAGCCCGGTGGTGCTTCAAGTCTGGGTGCTTCGCTCATCCATGGCTGCTAGATGTGTACACCAGCGGGAGGAAAGAAATGAGCTGCGTTGACTTGGTGAGGATTAGATCTGACGGTTAATACAGAGGTAAATCGGGCGGCTGCGGTACGACCGGCCGAAACTTTGGGCCGGCGCACCGGCGCAGATTACTGCCCATTTTTTATCGTACGGCGTTACCCAAGAGAAGGAATAATCTATTGTCGCTATTTTTCTGGCATGAGGACCAGAACAGATCGAAGAAGCCATCAATCCGAGCTGGATCAGGGAAAGTGCAACTCTCCGGCCTCACTCTGAGTCGCCTCTGAGTCGCCGGCTGCCTCCGTCGTCACGGCCGCAGGCCTCGCCTCGGACTCACACAAGGTTGAGCCGGCCCCGGCACTGGTCTGTTCGAGCTGCTGCCCTGTTGAATCGCGGATATGACCTGCCATCGCCTCCGAGCTGTGCGCCATGGCCGCTTCATCTTCAAGTCGACCAGGTACCGCGGCGCCGGATTACCACTCCGGTGTGGTTTTGTCATGCTCCGCCGACTTGCTGCTTTACTACGCCGCTACTTCAACGAGCCGCCCGTCGTGCCAAAGTCACCTCTGCAGTACCACCTTCTGTCAAGCCGCCGGGATTGCGCTCGCGAACCGCCAGCCTGGGCTGCTGTTTCTGTCGGCCCAGCGCCAGGCCTCAGTTAAATCGCCGTGGTCTGCCTCCATTGCGACCTGCCGTATCGAGCTCTCCGAACGCTGTCATCCTTACGCATTGGGTCATCGCTGCATCTCCATGCCGGGTTTGGCCATGGTCGAGACGCCCCGGGCTGCCTCCTTCGCCAATCGGCCTAGAACCGACGAAGTTAAGCCGGTTTGCGTCCCTGAGCTGCCCTGGCCCACGCCTGATTCTCCTCTGACCTGCCGGCCACGAGCTGGGCTCCCCTCGCTGGGGCTTCACCGCCGTTTTCTGCGGCCGTCTCCAGACGCTGCCGTACCAATAGCAACTTGAGTCGAGGCCAAAGCAGAGTCGGGCGGATCCACGGAGGCGAAACAGCGGCGAAGATGCCGGCTACTGCTGTTCGATACTGGCCACTGAATTATGGCCCGTCGTAGTCAAGTCGCCCGTCGTCGAGGCCTGTCTACCTCGCGCCCCGCGCGCCGGTCCTGCTCTAAGCCTCTATCACCGCAGTCTTGGGCTGACCATGCCTCTTCCACCGCGGTCCTCTTCCTCCTCCGAGCTCAACCCAGACTACCGTGAGCCGCCCTGTATCTGCTCCGGTTCTGCTGTATCTCTCTACAAACCGGCCGCTTGCCGTGGATGGATCTGCCATGTCACTTCTCCCGTGTGTGACTCGCCACTGTTGGTCATGGCTCGTGTTAAGTCGCCGCGCTCACCTGCAGACGCTCGAGGTAGTGCCTCCTCGCGCTGCTGCCTCCCTGAAGCGCCGTAACCCGCCACGGATAAACCGCCGTTCCTTAAACTACCCTGAATCTGCCTCACAGCCACGCCGGTTCACTGCTCCCCGCTTAGCTATTGTGGACTGCTTCAACGTTTCCGTCACCAGCCCCAGCTTACGCCAAAAATGCTGTTCGGGCCGAGTCACCTGCAATTTTCCCGTCGGCCTCGCCCTCACCGAGTCACCGGCCCTGCCGCTGCCTCCGAGTCGTCATCACCAGAGCAGGCTTTGATCCGTCTAAGTTGTGCTCGCGTCGGCTTGCCACATGCCACTGTGAGTCGCCGCTACGGTCTCCCTGCGCAGGCGTCGCTTTACCTCCAAGTTTCCTCGCCGGTTTGACTCGCTGTAGTTGCTGCTACTATCTCCTCCACGTGAAGACCAAGGTCCCTTTTGCTCCTTGCATGTTGAAGCAGATAAAACAAAGAAACAGTCGGCGACCTCTCTTTGCTGGTGCAGAACCCAAGGTCAGCTGGAAGATAACAACAGTACTAGTACATGCATGCTCTCAGAGATTTGATGTAGAGATCAAAGTTACTTACATAAGAGATCAAGGATTACTAATGATTCATCATCACATCAAGACAAAAGAAGAAAAAAAGGCAATTTGAGTTGCTGGTTTGTATGGAGACCTCACGTAAAAAAAAAAAAAAAGAGGTAGAGCAGCGCGGCGCGCAGAGGCTGCAGGTGTTTTGGGCGCTCCATTCACGAGGCCAGGGTTTGTACGCTGTTGATTAAGAGCAGTGCGTGCACACGCTGGCACTTCAATCAGGTCCTCCGTGAGAGATTAAGACAAGAGGAGAAGGTCACGTGAAGTCATCAGACATTGGATATGTTTTGATCCCCGTGTCCACGTTCTCCGACAAATAAATATCAGGTGACATCCATCTAAGTTTATTTATTAGCGCATATTGTTTTTGTCAAAGAACAATTACTTTGATCTGTATATTTTTGTATACAGGATAATTATTCACTACCAATGTGGTTTATACCACGGTATGGAGCACGGGCTGATAATGTTCGGCGATAGTCCGTGACGTATTACCTGTTGAATGGACGCGCACAAGTCACCGCCTTTACGGCCCGGTCTACATCGATTTGCCGGGATAGTGCTCGCGATTGACTTGACGTCCGACGCCGTTTTTTGCGGACCCGGTCTACATTAACTCGCCCGTCCACAATGGCTTACAATGCCGCGGCCGACTCATCTGCCCGAGCTGCCTCTGATGGTGATGTCGTCTTTGATGTCCGTCTTTTGCGGCCCGGTCTACATCAACATACCGGGCCGCACCTGTCTACATGGGCTATTTATTGAGTATGAGCAAGTCACAGCTTGGGTAGCCCGATTTTCTTTCAACAAATTGGACACAAATTATCATCAATCGCTGGCTGGCTCAATGGGCAGGCGCACAAGTCGCCGCCACTACGGTTTTGGTTAACTTCAAATCACCGGTTGGAAGGAACCATTGGCGAGATTCTTGACACGGCTCATCCGGATCATTTATAACCCGCGCAAATAACCTCAACCTTACGTGGATTCACATCATGCTATCAACACCAATGATATACAAGTTATGCGGTTTATATCACGGTCAAATATGGAGAATCTCAAGCCAACTCCTCGAGTCACCTTGAGACTCGGGGGCTATGATGATATGACGCAACAAGTCTTGCTATTTTCAGCAAATTTAAAAACCCCAGGACAATGGAGGGAAAGATAACCCGGTCCCGGAGGCTACTGTTATTTGAAGTCCGTTAGAAAATTTCCGGCTTAGAAAGTATATGACAATTACAAAATCCCGGCTCAATGAAGAAGTTCCGGGTCATCAGAAAAGATTCTGGTTTAAAATCCGACTCAAGGAAGCCGGTCTCCTTTGAAGCTCTCAAATCCGGTTTAAAATTTCCGGTTCAAAAGGAATTAACTTCTCAAGTTCGAGTTTAAAGGCCGTCGAGAAAATTTCCGGTGAGAATGAAGATTCGGTTTAAAATCCGGTTCAAGGAAAGATGTCTCCCACAAAGCTTTGAAGCTCTCCATATCCGGTTCAAGATCCGGTTCAAGAAGAATTTATCTCTTGCAAAAGGTTAAAATTACGAAGAGGACTGCTTTGCCATGATGCGCGGTTCAAAATGGATATCTGCCTTATTGGCCTAACATATTGATCACATGGGGCTTCGCTTCATAAAGTGGGGTCTCTGTTCTTTTTACATCATGCATGGTTACGGAGGATCTGTCTTAAGCGGCCTCCGGTTTACCCTTGACATTTGCTTTTTATATATCACTAGGGGCCTTGGTGAGTCGAACCAACGCGACACCTTTTGATAGGCGATACCACCGGATCACTTGGGGACATGGTCAAGTCTGAACCGATCCGCCTCTTGGTCGGCCTAAGGCCATCAAATCACTTTGGGGCATGGTCGAACCCGAACCATTGCCACGCCTCTTGATCTGGCATATATGCCACGAGTCATTTGGGGACCTGGCTGACTTGAATCATTGTCACACCTATTGGGGGCTTGATCCTGTCCGACCATGGTAATACCATCTGAACAGCTCAGTATAGCATATGTTTGCAAACGATTTTTTATCATTACATTGGTTTCCATGTTGTTTTCATGGCTTGTTTGATCTTTGTTTTTGTTGTGTTTCGTTTAAACCAACAACACTTTTTACCGGTTCAGCTGACGGATTTGGTTCATTTTTAATCCGGAGGCTATCTGCCCGGTTTGATTTTCTGTTACCATCCTATTATGGAGTAAACCGGTGTTTATCAACCCGGCTCGGCTTTCAACTACAAGTTGTCAGTACACAATCAAGTTATAATCCGGAGACTATCAGCCCGGTCTGGTTTGACTACAAGTCACCAGTATTATATATGGTTAATCTGGTGTTTATCATAAACCTGGTACGGTTTTATCATAAACCGGCACAGTGTGAAAGGAGTTATCATTACTCAAGATTGGGTTTATCACCCTTACTACGAAAAGTTGGTAAACCTACGATGTGATTCAATGTCACAGGTATGATATATTTCATATTTGATTATTCTTAAGGGCAGCCTTGGTTATAAACCTGGGTTATATGTTGGGCATTATGACCCGTCCGGCGGTAAACCGCCAGGACACTTTAAACTTGTTGTATGCAGAAACAGGTTGAATAAAGCATGATTATAAATTATCGGGTGTTTATTAAACCGTCCTGGCTTTAAGACGATAAGTCGCTAGTATATGATGGGAAATTATCCGGTGTTTATTAAACCGGCCTGGCTTTGGACTATACGTCGCCAGTATATATTTGGATTGCGCCATTGGAGTCATGCGCTTATAAATGATTGGGTTATATTATTCAAATAGCCAAACTTGGCTGAATTTTCATTATGATATTGGATGAATAAGGTTTCATACCGGATTATATTATCTTGAATAGCCAACATGGCTGGATTTTTATTATGGTTACCAATGACCAGTATTATGATTGAGGTTTTCAAAGTCGCTTTAGCGCAATGGTTATTATTTTATCAATGGATATGACTTATTTTACAATTGAAGGAATAGTCCCGAGTCGCTGCAGGCTTACAACCCGGCACTTGGGGGCTACATTATTCAAACTGAGATTACATGCAAGTTTCATGACGCTGCAAGCATGCACCATGACACTTGGGGGCTAATGCAAAGTCATTCTTTGATCATCTTATTGAAGATCCGATTCATCACATTATAATGAGCTGGCCCTTGGGGGATACCAATTATTCCTGTCAACAATTGAAGGTACAAAGTTTTTTATTCATTATATTGAAAGGTCCTTTGCTTTCGGTTGGTAAAGCACAAGGCTCTTAACCTTGTGGACGTGGATTCAAGTCCCATGATGGGGGTTACATCATATGATGTTATTTTTATTGAAGCATATATCAAGTCCCAGCTCAATATTATCTTACTGAGTCGGCCCTTGGGGGCTACACATCATTGCTCAAATTTATATGATTATACCTACAAAGTCCCTGCTCATTATTGCATAATGACCCGGCACTTGGGGGCTACATAATATGGAGTATTCAGTTTTTACTAGAGATGAACAACATGGATTTCTTCAAAGTGGCAGTAATTGTATGGAAACAAGTCTCAAATCATCACTTTGTTCAGTTCAAGACTTGGGGGCTACAGGTAATATGGATATAAGGGAGAAATATCTTCCGATTTTTAGTTTGAGCAAACTAAATTGACCCGGCGTCACCAATCATCATGAACCGGCGTTGGCGACAATCATAACCCGGAATTATCAGTTTTTATAACCCGACAATGGTGGTAATCATAAACCGGCAAGTTCTATATCTTCAGACCGGCTGAATATCAGATGAGTATTTCAAGACCAACATTTCTTAAGCCGGCGCTTTGGAAGCCGACTCAAGTGGATTATTCTTCGCAATATTTTTCTATGAGAAACCAACGTCAGCAATTGAGTGTGACGCTGGCTTATTGACCTGAATTTTCTAGGAGGAGGAAATGACAAGGACTTAAGGATGATCAGGTGCCGGTTTACAAGAATTCTTAACCCGGAGCACAACCTATCAAGTTTGTTCTTGTGTTTATTTTACAGGATCAGTTTAACATGGATAAATCCAAATTAAACAGGGGGCTAATGTCGGGGATATACCCCGCGGTGTAAACCGGCCGGAAGTTTAACCCGGCCGGACTGGACGACTCACTGGTAACCCGCCCGGTTTTGGCGGTTCATTCAGAACCGGTAGGCGGGTCGACGGATGAGCGAGGCCCATGGCCCGAAGGCGGTTCACGTTTAATGGTGGGCGGTTTATGAGGAAAGCATAAGGACTATTCTCCTACAAAGGAAGCAAGACTAGGACTCCACTTGTAATAGAGTAATCCTAATCCAACTAGGATTAGTCATGTAAACCGCCCTTGACATATATAAGGAGGGCGGGCTCCCAAAGAGGGACAAGCGACAAGCAAGAAGAAACAATCTTAGGGCTAGACACAAAGAGGAGAGCCGGTTTCTGGCGACTCCTCGTGATGATAATGAGACCTAGCCTCAAACAAAGCATGTAGGGTTTTTACCGGATGATGTTTCCCGGGGCCCGAAGCTGTCTAAATCCCTATCTTGTGTTGCGTCTCTTGATTCCGCTCAACCCCTCTCAAGCTACCACATAGATGCGTTGGCCTCGCGACTAAGTCCTGACACTAAGGACATCTGCCGTGACAATTCCACGACAGTTTAGGTTTAGCCCTGAAAGGGAAACAAAGAGTCAAGGAACAACATAAGTTACAAAGCAGTATACCAGAAGCATTATGTTCAGCCTAGCTTACCCAAGAACCGTTATCAATGGTGGCAGCTGAGTGGCCGATGATTCACCAAAAGATGAATGAGAAGTAACCTGATAATCGGAGTCGGACGGATTAAGAGGTTGACGGATGAAACCCACTTTAGGATAAAAATTAATAAAAAGGTTGGAGACCTTTGAGCGGCGTTTTCGAACCGGACTGTTTGGTAAACCGGCGGAGGTAACTACCTGGCCGCTGTGCCGGGTTGTGCGGCGAGCTTCATGTTGCTGATTCTTCATAAGAAATTTGGGATCCAAGTAAGCAAGAGGATGAGAAAATTTAACTTTCCGGTTTGCCTGGCGAAGTTTTGGCAAAGGCAAAGGATCTGAATCGGAAGAGAGAATAGTTACCTCAGCGACATCAGCATTACTGGCTTCAGCGTCGTCCTAACAAGTATCATCATCAATAAGGCGTGTAAAAAGTAAGCCTAGTGAATCGAGTTCTACCTCAAGGTTTGAGTTACCCACATCATCATCAACAGCCGGATCAGATGAAGCGGTGGTTTTCCTCTTTTGAGCAGGCCTCTTGACAACCTTAGTCTTTGGTCGGGTTAACTGTTCCGTTTTCTCTGGTTTTTCTTGTGGAAGCTTCTTGCTCCAAAACGGATTATCACCCTGAGTAAGCAGCGGTTGATGTTAGACAGAAATAGCAATTGAAGGAAATATGCCCTAGAGGCAATAATAAAGTTATTATTTATTTCCTTATTTCATGATAAATGTTTATCATTCATGCTAGAATTGTATTAACCGGAAACATGATACATGTGTGAATGCATAGACAAAAACAATATGTCACTAGTATGCCTCTACTAGACTAGCTTGTTAATCAAAGATGGTTATGTTTCCTAACCATGAACAAAGAGTTGTTATTTGATTAACAAGGTCACATCATTAGTAGAATGATCTGATTGACATGACCCATTCCATTAGCTTAGCACACGATCGTTTAGTATGTTGCTACTGCTTTCATCCATAACTTATACATGTTCCTGTAACTATGAGATTATGCAACTCCCGTTTACCGGAGGAACACTTTGGGTGCTACCAAACGTCACAATGTAACTGGGTGATTATAAAGGAGTACTACAGGTATCTTCAAAGGTTGTAGGATCGGAAGTATGTCTAGAGGGGGGGTGATTAGACTACTTGACAACTTAAAAATTTTGCCTTTTGATTGGAGTAGTTTCTTAGCAAGTTCACAATGATAACCAAGTCAAGTATCACCCTACACATGCAATTCTAGAGTTATGGCAGCGGAAAGTAAATTGCACGATAGTAAATGAGAGGAGGAGAAGAGCAAACATAATGGAGACACGGAGATTTTTTCTCGTGGTTCCGATAGGTGGTGCTATCGTCAATCCACGTTGATGGAGACTTCAACCCACGGAGGGTAAGCGGCCATGAGTCCACGGAGGGCTCCACCCACGAAGGGTCCACGAAGAAGCAACCTTGTCTATTCCATCATGGCTTACGCCCACGGAGGACTAGCCTTACTCGGGGTAGATCTTCACAAGTAGGCGATCTCCTTGCCCTTACAAACTCCTTGGTTCAACTCCACATCATGACGGAGGCTCCCAAGTGACACCTAACCAATCTAGGAGGCACCACCCTCCAAAAGGTAATAGATGGGGTTGGTGATGATGAACTCCTTGCTCTTGTGCTTCAAATGATAATCTCCCCAACACTCAACTCTCCTCACCGATTTGGCTGTGGTGGAAGAAGGGATTGAGTGGAAAGCAACTTGGGAAGACTAGAAATCAAGTTTCATATGGTGGGAGTGGAGCAACTTGATCTCAACACAAGGGTAGGTAGTTTTCTTCTCGAAATGTAAGGTAGGAGTGGTAGTTCTTTCGATGGCTCTCTCCACGAATGAAGAGGAGGTGGAGGGTATTTATAGCCTCCACACAAAATCCAACTGTTACACACATTTGACCAATCTCGGTCGGATCAAGTTGACAACTCGGTCGGACCGAAAGTTCAAATCTTGTGAGCGTTGGGATTTTCAGTGGGACCGAAAATACAATCTCGGTTAGTCCGATTCTTCCAAAGTCTAGGGTTTGCCAATCTCGGTGGGACCGACTTTCTCATCTCGGTGACACCGATTTGAGTACGTGAAGGTTCTGAAGGTTGACAACACCAATTTCGAATGACCGAGTTTGGAATCGGAAAATCCGAGATTCTTAGGGTTTGGGTATATGGTGAGGTGGTTCATCTCGGTGTGGTGAGTTTGGAATCGGTGGGACCGAGATTACTTATGAGTTTATGTTGGAATGAAAGATTGCCGATAGTTTGAGAGATAAATCACTAAGCACTTAGAGCAACCAGATCATCATCATAACCTCACCCCTTTTAATAGTATTGGCTTTCCTATGGACTCAATGTGATCTTGGATCACTAAACCAAAAATGGAGTCTTGAGCTTTTGCCAATGTTTTCCTTAGCATTTTGAGGGTCCACATCATCGGTCATTGCCATTCCCATATCATCGAACTTTACGAAATATTCTCAAGAAATGATTAGTTCAATGATATATATGTTGTTATTAATTACCAAAACCACCTGGGGATTAGTTGCACTTTCAATCTCCCCCTTTTTGGTAATTGATGACAACATATAGATCAAAGCTTCGATAAATGATATAATCAAAGAATGACATCGTCGCTTTGAGAAGTATGTGATAAGCAAGAGCTCCCCCTAAATTTGTGCATTATTAAGATTTGCGTTTGAATGCAAATGCACAATCGATTAGGATCATGGGTCACTCTTTCATGTCACATACATCTTGGTGGAGCGCACAAAAATGATAAGAATGAATAACATGCACCCAATCACCAAGACATGAGTAAATGATCATACAAGATATGAATGGAATATGATAGACATCAAGCACACATTAAGCACAGTATGATCAAGCACTCATCAAGATAGAGCAAACGTAGTATCAAACACACGAAGTATCTCAAAGAACCCAAAAGTATCTCAAGGAAAACCGCAAACGAAAGAGCAAAAACGAGCACTCTCTCTCTCGAAGCCCTATGATCTATACAATTTCTCCCCCTTTGGCAACAAGTTACCAAAAGTTCGAAGGTATAGAGCTAATCGTCACTCGGGACTCTGCTGGCGGCTCTGTCTGCGTCGATGGAGTGGAGATAGCTGCATCTGCAAAGCTTCGCTGAAGTCTGTGGAGCTGGAGGAGTGGAAATCAAGTCGGTCTTTGAACCGACGGAGCTGTAGGAGGTGCTGATGTAGTAGCCCTGGGGTCGACCTTTCGAATAGCGGTGATCTGGGCTTTGTGGGCACCGGAGCAGGCTGCTCATAGTCATCTGGACCATATCACCTTCCATCTCTCTCATGAGTTCTGCCTTCTCCTCTTAGCTTCCTCGATGTCCGCCTCAAGCTTGTTGACGGTGACACTGCACTTGATCGACTTGACGCCCGAGCATGGAACTTATCTTCAACTATCCTCTCAAGGCTCTCCCGAGATCGCACTATCTTTGGCAAAGCGTAGCTCAATTCTCCGAGTGGCTTCAAGAAGTTGTTCTGCAACGCTCTTGGGCTTTTCTGCTGCTTCCTTCTCGGCTTTAGCTTGTTTGGCAGCTTCAGACTTAGCATGTCCTTCTACAGATGTGGGAGCATCCTCGGTCATCACAACCTCGTTATCCTCATGTTCAGGGCTGCGGTGGCAAGTGGGGTCTATCCAACGGTAGGTGTCCGTGCCAAACTTGGCATTAATGAGCATCTGAATATGCGGAGCAAACCCACACGACCTCTTCTCAGTCTGTCTTTGTCCTCTTGATAGTCTCAACTATCGTGTCCATCACCTTAAAAGGTGTCTTCTGATCTAGAATGTGCAGCATGTTGATAGAGTACCCTCTTATCATGCGGTGGTCCCCTGACTTAGGCATCAAAGTATGCCTCAGAATGGTGTTGGTGGTTGGGAGACCTGCCTGAAGATAGTAGACTGAACCAAGCTTCCAAATCTCTACATCCTTGTCCTTGACTTCATTGTACATGTTCTTCATTGACTCGTGATTTTTCTTCGGAATGCCATAGACATCAATATCATCTTCCCTTGAAACTGGTGCATTCAGCAATGCTCTCCATTCTTCAACTGTAGAATGGAATCTACGCCTATCATCATCCATACAATTCGCCATCTGGATAGAAGTGTGCGGTGGCATAGAAGCGCATGATCATCTCATCATTCCAGCGGTCAATTTCGACCAACGAACTCGCAATACCACAAGCGGTGAAGCTTTCATGCACATGTGGGAAGTAGTCTCTGTGCTCTTCACCGTCGATGTATTTCCAAATCAACGATCTCGTGTCAAGAACAATTGGCTTCTTGTCCATGAGCACTTTGCCTCATAAAAGTCTTGTTGCTCTCTTGTGTGGAATCTTGGGTCAACTGCTGTTCTTCTCCTGGTGGCATATGGATCAACTTGCCTCCATTGCCTGAGTCCTTTGTCCTTTCTTTCCTTCATATTTTCAGCTCGAGGATGAGCTTCATTATGAACAGGCAGTTTCTGTCGGAGCTTGAGCAAAACATGAGCCTCATCATCTGATTCTGCAGGTGGCACATTGTCCTTCTTCTTCTCTGAAGCAGGTATGTTCCTCACAGTCTTCTTCGGCTTGGCAGCTGGTTCGGCTTGGGCTGCCTTTGCTGGAGCTGATTGCTTAGCCTTTGTGGGTGCTCCTGCCCTGATGGCATCACCCATCAACTTCTGCTTCTGAGGAGGCTGAGGTGCTTCCTCATCAGAATCATCATCATTAGCTTCTTCATGAACTTTCCTCTTCCTCTTGGAAGTCTTCTTGATCTTGCTGGAGGTTTCTTCCATGCTGAGCTTCAGGCAATGAGGATTTTGCCACTTTGCTTGTGCCTTTCTTTGTTGTTGCCCTTGATAGCTCTTGGCAACCACTTGCCTTTTGGCTTAGAAGTTATTTCCTCATCTCGCAACAAAATCTGAATCTTCCTCATCTGAATTTCTCTTCCTCCTGCCTCGTAGCACCGCAGCAGTCCACTTGGAGTGCTTCTCTCTCCATCATCTGAAAAACTGCTTGCTACGGACTTGTAGCTGCCTCTCGAATCTCAACGGCATCTCGACTGTTCGATTGTCACTTCCTTCGCATATGACCGACAACCCGTGAATAGAATAGGTATGGGCAGAATAGAAGAGTTATCACAAACCGCAGAGGATTTTGCAAAAGAATGAGTTCAAACTTTAGTTTTAGGTTTTCAGAATACATGTCGGTCCGACCGAAGTCTATAAATTCGTGAAACCGAAATGTCTAAACAGACCACATAAACCACTTTCGGTTGGACGAAATGGGTTTCGGTCTAGCCGAGACTACTAGGGTTTCACTGAATCTTCACTTGGTCTTACCGATTTGTACAACTCGGTTTCACCGAAAAGTGCAAAGGCAATGACCAGAGGCCAAATCGGTCATCCGAAAATGTCGAATCGGTCACACCGAGATGTGTTCGCGGAAACCTAACCCTAAAATTTTCACTCGAAATTTGTTCTATGATCTAAACGGCTGGATAGGGAGATCTCAATCTTGGCAAGAAACATGGCAACGCCTATCGTGCATTGAATCAGCGGTTGAGCACGAGAGGATGAAACTCACCCAACGCGGTGGAGCTTCACCACGGCGCAACGGCGCCAAGAGAAGGACCGCTGACGGCGATGGAGACCATGGCGAGGGCGCTGCGAAGGCGGAGACGATCCGGAGACAAAGGCGACGGCAATAAGGGTTTGAGGGCGAAGCGTTTGAAGAAGTAATCAACGCGCTCTATCCTCGAGTATATATACCCTTGGTTGTCGGTGGGACCGAGTTTGAAAACTTCGGTGGGACCGAGATGGTTAATGCGTGCGATTACACACTTCGTCACGCCGAATTTGAAACTCGGTTTCACCGAGGTGAAAACCTAGATCAATCCAAGTGATTTCGGTCCGTCCGATTTGAGTATATCGGTTTGACCGAAAGTACTTAGAAGGTTTTGGAAGTTAGGCTTTTGACGGATCGGTGGCTCGAAAGTGCTCCTCACTCGGTCTCGTCCGAAAAAGTCTTGTTCAAAGTTTGTGATATAAGCATGAATAGAGTTTGAGACAAGAAAGCATAGATAGCTAGGGGAGGAACTTAGGCATTCTTGTCCATCCATTTGGTCAAAAGAAAAACTTCAAAAAGACCAAAACAACAAGTGGATGTCCTTGAATGGATAAAATCATGCATCCAACATGCTCACACAATAAGATAGCAAATGAAATATGTGTCAAACATGCACAAACAAAACACTAACAGCTAGCACACAATTTGGCGATGACTAGGTCATCTATATATGAGTATATTGACTTAGGAGTCAAATGAGAACATTTGATCATAGGTCATACTCATCATTTAAGCACAAGTGGGGTTACCACTTTTCCATAAAGCATTGATGTGTTCACATCTTTAGAAGATGCTTTAGCTCATTTCTTTAGAGCAAAGCTCCCCCTTGATGTGAGAACCCCTTTTAAAGGGTCAAACTAACCTTGGGTTGTCGTTGAAGACTTCATGTAGATGTTGAAGATGTGGATGCTCAATGTTGATGAAGATCATCAAGAGTTGGGAGCAATCCTTTGGATTCGGCACTTTCAATACCTACATGGGTTAGTCCCACAAGGAACAAACAAGAATATCCATGGACATAGATTGAAGTACACAATAGATGATGTCCATGAAAGCAATGATTACCTTGTCCCTTGACTTACCAACATGAGGGTTTGTGACTCCATGAACTAGTGCAAGATGTGGAAGTTGATTGCACAAGTCCTTGCCAAAATGAATGTGAGTGAAGTATATTGGCGGAGTCACCCTCAAGAACTCTCTAGTTCTTCTTCTTCGGGATCCACATCATCTTGATGGGAATCCTTGGGGTAGTAGTTGAGCTTGTCGAAGTAGAACTTGAAGTTGCCTTGGGAACCCACTTGACCATTGCCTTGGGTGCTTCAATGAATGCATCAATCTCCTCTTGAAGCTTGTCCTTGCCTTTTAGCTTGTGGTCTTGTGGTGGAAGGTCATCTTGAGCTTGTTCCTCGTTTGAAGAAGTAGGATCATACTTCTTCTCTTGAGAGACAAATTTTGGAGTGGGATATTGACCTTCTTCCCATTCAACACCCTCGGCGTTGAACTTTCGCTCAAAACCAATTCCTTGATTCTTCCGGTGTCTTCCTTGTTTGCGAACAATTTCCTCAAAGCTTTTGCTTCCGGCAAGACTCTTGTAGACACCTTTCTCTATAATCCCTTTCAATAGACTATTTTCTTGCTCAAGTGAAACTTGGCTTGAAACATTGTTAGTGGAATCAAGAGAATTACTAGAGGTAACAACATTTGATTTAGCATGATTATTGTTACTACTAGATGAAGAATTTTTCTTATGCTTGTCATGCTTAGTTTTGATAGGTGGCAAGAAATTAGACAAGAGAAGTCGTTTGGCAAGATATGAAGAACTCTTCTTTCGAAGATCGTCATTGACAGCTTTTAGAAACTCATGTTCTTGCTCTAGATTGAGCTTCTCGAAGCGTAACTTCTCATGAGATCTTAGGAGCTCTCTATGATCTTCTTGAGTTGTTTCATGAGCTAACTTAAGAGTGTTTAGTTCTTTAGTTAGACGCTCAATCTCCTTCATAGCGTTGTCATTCGACTCTTCTCGACTATAAAGACTACTAGCATGTTCATCATTACTAAACTCACTAGATTTATCATGTAAAAGCTCATCTTCACCAAGCAAGTCATCCTCATCACTATCAAAGTCAATAAACTCAGGATGTGATACCTTGGGGCCTTTTGCCATGAAGCATCTTCCAATTCCCTCATTTGGTGAATCAAATATGTCATAGGAGTTGGAGTTGGAGGACACGAGAGCAAGACCGCAACACCTTCATCTTGATCAGTATTCGGAGTTGGAGTGATAGCTTCTTTCGAGTGATTGTCTGAGTCGGAGCCGAAACCCATTCACCAACATGAGCTTGATGTTTTCTTCTTGTGTAGCTCCTTGATGACTTGTCTTTCCTTTCCGAATCCTTGCTTCTCCGAGAGGATCTTCGCTCATAACGATCATCTCTACTCCTTCTCTCTTTTCGAGGCGACTCTTCTCTTGAGCTTCTTCTTCTTGGAGATTCTTCTCTTCTCTTGTGGGGAGTCGAACACTCATTTGAGTAGTGTCCGGTCTTCCACAATTGTAGCAGTTTCGATCACGACTAGAAGATCTCTTTTCATCATATGATCTAGACTTTGAGCTTCTTTCCTTGCTTCTACTCTTGTAGAATTTGTTGAAGTTCTTCACCATTAGGCTTATCTCTTCATTGGAAACTAGCTTGTCACTTGAGGATGTGGGAGCTTCAACTGTAGCTTTGTAAGCACCACTTGACTTGTTGTGAAGCTCTTCCTTATCTTTAAGTGTCATCTCATGAGCAACAATCCTTCCAATGACTTCGGTAGGCTTGAGATCTTTGTAATTTGGCATCATTTGGATCAAAGTGCACACGGTGTCATACTTTCCATCCAAAGCTCTGAGAATCTTCTTGATGATGAATCGGTTGGTCATTTCTTCGCTTCCTAAGCCTGCCATCTCATTGGTGATGAGAGCAAGCCTAGAGTACATTTCAGCGACCCTTCACCTTCCTTCATCTTGAACTTGTCAAGTCGACCTTGAAGAACATCTAGCTTTGATTCCTTCACGGACTCGGTACCTTCGTGCATTTCACCAAAGTATCCCAAATCTCTTTTGCATTCTCAAGACGGCTGATCTTGTTGAACTCCTCGGGACACAAAGCATTGAAGAGAATGTCACAAGCTTGAGCATTGTTCAGAACATCCGCAACTCATCCGCAGTAGCTTCGCGATCCGAACTTTTCCTTCCTCAAGAACTCACCTTGCAAGCCAACACAAATAATGCCCCATGCGGCGGGGTTATGTCCAAGAATATGCATTTTCATTTTATGCTTCCAACTAGCAAAGTTTGAACCATCAAAGTAAGGACCTCTACGGAAATTACCTCACTAGACGCCATACTCTCCTAGGTTGTGAAACCAAGCTTATGGAGTCCAATGCAATGGAAACCAATCCAATGGAGACCAAAGCTCTGATACCACTTGTAGGATCGGAAGTATGTCTAGAGGGGGGGTGATTAGACTACTTGACAACTTAAAAATTTTGCCTTTTGATTGGAGTAGTTTCTTAGCAAGTTCACAATGATAACCAAGTCAAGTATCACCCTACACATGCAATTCTAGAGTTATGGCAGCGGAAAGTAAATTGCACATATAGTAAATGAGAGGAGGAGAAGAGCAAACATAATGGAGACACGGAGATTTTTCTCGTGGTTCCGATAGGTGGTGCTATCGTCAATCCACGCTGATGGAGACTTCAACCCACGGAGGGTAACGGCTGCGCGAGTCCACGGAGGGCTCCACCCACGAAGGGTCCACGAAGAAGCAACCTTGTCTATTCCATCATGGCTTACGCCCACGGAGGACTAGCCTTACTCGGGGTAGATCTTCACGAAGTAGGCGATCTCCTTGCCCTTACAAACTCCTTGGTTCAACTCCACATCATGACGGAGGCTCCCAAGTGACACCTAACCAATCTAGGAGGCACCACCCTCCAAAAGGTAATAGATGGGGTTGGTGATGATGAACTCCTTGCTCTTGTGCTTCAAATGATAATCTCCCCAACACTCAACTCTCCTCACTGATTTGGCTATGGTGGAAGAAGGGATTGAATGGAAAGCAACTTGGGAAGACTAGAAATCAAGTTTCATATGGTGGGAGTGGAGCAACTTGATCTCAACACAAGGGTAGGTAGTTTTCTTCTCGTAAATGTAAGGTAGGAGTGGTAGTTCTTTCGATGGCTCTCTCCACGAATGAAGAGGAGGTGGAGGGTATTTATAGCCTCCACACAAAATCCAACTGCGTTACACATTTGACCAATCTCGGTCGGACCGAAGTTGACAACTCGGTCGGACCGAAAGTTCAAATCTTAGAACGTTGGGATTTTCAGTGGGACCGAAAATACAATCTCGGTTAGTCCGATTCTTCCAAAGTCTAGGGTTTGCCAATCTCGGTGGGACCGACTTTCTCATCTCGGTGACACCGATTTGAGTACTGTAGGTTCTGAAGGTTGACAACACCAATTTCGAATGACCGAGTTTGGAATCGGAAAATCCGAGATTCTTAGGGTTTGGGTATATGGTGAGGTGGTTCATCTCGGTGTGACTGAGTTTGGAATCGGTGGGACCGAGATTACTTATGAGTTTATGTTGGAATGAAAGATTGCTGATAGTTTGAGAGATAAATCACTAAGCACTTAGAGCAACCAGATCATCATCATAACCTCACCCCTTTTAATAGTATTGGCTTTCCTATGGACTCAATGTGATCTTGGATCACTAAACCAAAATGGAGTCTTGAGCTTTTGCCAATGTTTTCCTTAGCATTTTGAGGGGTCCACATCATCAGTCATTGCCATTCCCATATCACTGAACTTTCTGAAATATTCTCAAGAAATGATTAGTTCAATGATATATATGTTGTTATTAATTACCAAAACCACCTGGGGATTAGTTGCACTTTCAAAGGTAGATGTTGGGTTGGCGTATTTCGAGATTAGGTTTTGTCACTCCGATTGTCGGAGAGGTATCTCTGGGCCCTCTCGGTAATACACATCACTGAAGCCTTGCAAGCATTACAACTAATGAGATGGTTGTGAGATGATGTATTACGGAACGAGCAAAGAGACTTGCCGGTAACGAGATTGAACTAGGTATTGGATACCGACGATCGAATCTCGGGCAAGTAACATACCGATGACAAAGGGAACAACGTATGTTGTTATGCGGTCTGACCGATAAAGATCTTCGTAGAATATGTAGGAACCAATATGGGCATCCAGGTCCCGCTGTTGGTTATTGACCGTGAATAGTTCTAGGTCATGTCTGCATTGTTCTCGAACCGTAGGGTCCGCACGCTTAAGGTTTCGATGACAGTTATTATGAGTTTATGTATTTTGATGTACCGGAGAAGTTTGGAGTCCCGGATGTGATCACGGACATGACGAGGAGTCTCGAAATGGTCGAGACATGAAGATTGATATATTGGAAGCCTATGTCTGGAGTTCGGAATGGTTCCGGGCGAAAACAGAATTTCTCGAGTACCGGAGGTTACCGGAACCCCGGGAGGTAAATGGGCCATAGTGGGCCTTAGTGGAAAGGAGAAGGGCCAGCCCTAGGTGGTCACAAGGCCCCTTCCCCTAGTCCTACTAGGACTAGGAAAGGGGCCCCCCCTCTCTCTTTCCCTCCAGGAATCCTAGTTCAACTAGGATTGGGGGATCCTACTCCCAGAGGAGTAGGACTCCTGGCGGCGCCTCCCTTGGCCGGCCCCCCTCCCCTGCTCCTTTATATACGGGGCAGGGGGCACCCTAGAACACACAAGTTAGATCTACGGATCGTTCCTTAGCCGTGTGCGGTGCCCCTCCACCATATTCCACCTCGGTTATACCGTCGCAAAGCTTAAGCGAAGCCCGCGCCGGTGAAACATCAAGATCGCCACCACGCCGTCGGCCGACGAAACTCTCCCTCGACACTCGGCTGGATCGAGTACGAGGGACGCCATCGAGCTGTACGTGTGTCAAGAACTCGGGGCGTCGGAGTAACGGCGCCGGATCGGTCGGATCGCGAGGAGAACGACGACTACTTCCTCTACGTTGTGATCGCTTCCGCCGGGTCTACAAGGGTATGTAGACAACTCTCCCCTCTCGTTGCTATACATCACCATGATCTTGTGTGTGCGAGGAAAATTTTTGAAATTACTACGTTCCCCAACAAAGGGCATCCGAGCCTAGGTTTTTATGGTTTGATGTTTTGCACGAGTAGAACACAAGTGAGTTGTGGGCGATACAAGTCATACTACCTACCAAAGCATGTCATACTTTGGTTCAGCGGTATTGTGAGATGAAGCGCCCTGACCGACATTACGCCAGACGCTTACGCGAGACTGGTTTCACCGCCACGAGCACTCGTTGCTTAAAGGTGACCTGGTGGGTGCTGTCTCTCTCACTTTAGTTGAACTGAGTGTGGCTACGCCCGGTCCTTGAGAAGGTTAAAACGAGTCTATTTGACGAAGTATCGCTGTGGTTTTGATGCGAGGTGAGACTGGTTCTTGCTTAAGCCCGTAGCAGCCACGTAAAATTTGCAACAACAAAGTAGAGGACGCCTAACTTGTTTTTGCAGGGCATGTTGTGATGTGATATGGTCAAGACGTGATGCTATATTTTATTGTATGAGATGATCATGTTTTGTAACCGGTTATCGGCAACTAGCAGGAGCCATATGGTTGTCGCTTTATTGTATGCAATGCAATCGCTTCGTAATGCTTTACTTTATCACTAAGCGGTAGCGATAGTCGAGAAGCATAAGTTTGGCGAGACGACAACGATGCTACGATGGAGATCAAGGTGTCGCGCCGGTGGCGATGGTGATCATGGTGGTGCTGCAAGATGGAGATCATGAAGCACAAGATGATGATGACCATATCATATCACTTATATTGATTTGCATGTGATGTTTATCCTTTTATGCATCTTATCTTGCTTTGATTGACGGTAGCATTATAAGATGATCTCTCACTAAATTATCAAGAAGTGTTCTCCCGAGTATGCACCGCTGCCAAAGTTCGTCGTGCCCGGACACCACGTGATGATCGGGTGTGATAAGCTCCACGTCCATCTACAACGGGTGCAAGCCAGTTTTGCACACGCAGAATACTCGGGTTATACTTGACGAGCCTAGCATATGCAGATATGGCCTCGGAACACGGAGACCGAAAGGTCGGCGTGAATCATATAGTAGATATGATCAACATAAGATGTTCACCATTGAAAACTACTCCATTTCACGTGATGATCGGTTATGGTTTAGTTGATTTGGATCACGTGATCACTTGGATGACTAGAGATGTCTTTCTAAGTGGGAGTTCTTAAGTAATATGATTAATTGAACTTAAATTTATCATGAACTTAGTACCGATAGTATCTTGCTTGTTTATGTTTGATTGTAGATAGATGGCTCGTCTTTGTTGTTCCGTTGAATTTTAATGCGTTCCTTGAGAAAGCAAAGTTGAAAGATGATGGTAGCAATTACACGGATTGGGTCCGAACTCGAGGATTATCCTCATTGCTGCACGTAAGAGTTACGCCTGGATGCACCGCTGGGTGCGAGTTCTGCGATGATGCAACCGACGACGTTAAGAACGTCTCGCGAGCAAAGCTGATGACTACTCTATAGTTCAAGTGTGCCATGCTTTACGGCTTAGAACCGGGACTTCAACGACGTTTTGAACGTCATGGAGCATATGAGATGTTCCAGAGTTGAAGTTGATATTCCAAAGAATGCCCGGATTGAGAGATATGAAGTCTCCAATAAGTTCTATAGCTGCAAGATGGAGGAGAATAGTTCGTTAGTGAGCATATACTCGTAATGTCCGGGTACTACAATCACTTGACACAATTGGGAGTTAATCTTCCGGATGATTGTGTCATTGATGAATTCTTCAATCACCGCCACCAAGCTACAAAGGCTTCGTGATGAACTATAATATGCAAGGGTTAGTAAAGACTATGCTCGAGCTCTTCGCAATGCTAAAGGCTGCGGAGGTAGAAATCAAGAAGGAGCATCAAGTGTTGATGGTCAATAAGACCACTAGTTTCAAGAAGAAAGGCAAAGGGAAGAAGAAGGAACTTCAAGAAGAACAGCAAGCAAGTTGTTGCTCAGAGAAGAAACCCAAGTCCGGACCTAAGCCTGAAACCGAGTGCTTCTACCGCAAGCGATCGTCCTCGAAGCGGAACTGCCCCAAGTATTTGGCGGATAAGAAGGATGGCAAGGTGAACAAAGGTATATGTGATATACATGTTATTGATGTGTACCTTACTAGAGCTCGCAGAGCACTGGTATTTGATCTTGGTTCATTGCTAATATTTGCAACTCAAACAGGACTACGGATTGCTTAACACCGGCAAAGGACGAGGTGACGATCGCGTGGGAAATGGTTCCAAAGTCGATGTGATCGCGGTCGGCACGCTACCTCTACATCTACCTTCGGATTGGTTTTAGACCTAAATAATTGTTATTTGGTGCTGCGTTGAGCATGAACATTATATCTGGATCTTGTTTGATGCGAGACGGTTATTCATTTAAATCGAGAATAATGGTTGTTCTATTTATATGAGTAATATCTTTTATGGTCATGCACCCTTGAGGAATGGTCTATTTTGATGAATCTCGATAGTAGTGATACACATATTCATAATGTTGAAGCCAAAAGATGCAGAGTTGATAATGATAGTGCAACTTATTTGTGGCATCGCCGTTTGGGTCATATCGGTATAAAGCGCATGAAGAAACTCCATCTCGATGGACTTTTGGAGTCACTTGATTATGAATCACTTGGCACTTGCGTAACCGTGCCTCATGGGCAAGATGACTAGAACACCGTTCTCGGTACTATGGAGAGAGCAACAGATTTGTTGGAAATCATACATACTGAGATGTATGTGGTCCGATGAATGTTGAGGCTCGTGGCGGATATCGTTATTTTCTCACCTTCACAGATGACTTAAGCAGATATGGGTATATCTACTTAATGAAACATAAGTCTGAAACGTTTGAAAAGTTCAAAGAATTTCAGAGTGAAGTTGAAAATCATCGTAACAAGAAAATTAAATTTCTACGATCCGATCGTGGAGGTGAATATTTGAGTTACGAGTTTGGTCTACATTTGAAACAATGCGGAATAGTTTCGCAACTCACGCCACCCGAACACCACAACGTAATGGTGTGTCCGAACGTCGAATCACACTTTACTAGATATGGTGCGATCTATGATGTCTCTTACAGATTTACCGCTATCGCTTTGGGGTTATGCTCTAGAGACGGCCGATTCACACTGAATAGAACACCGTCGAAATCCGCTGAGACGACACCTTATGAACTATGGTTTGGCAAGAAACCAAAGTTGTCGTTTCTTAAAGTTTGGGGATGCGATGCTTATGTGAAAAAGCTTCAACCTGATAAGCTCGAACCCAAATCGAGAAATGTGTCTTCATAGGATACCCAAAGGAGACAGTTGGGTACACCTTCTATCACAGATCCAAAGGCAAGACATTCGTTGTTAAGAATGGATCCTTTCTAGAGAAGGAGTTTCTCTCGAAAGAAGTGAGTGGGAGGAAAGTGGAACTTGATGAGGTAATAGTACCTTCTCCCTTACTTGAAAGTAGTTCGTCGCAGAAACCGGTTTCTGAGACACCTACACCAAGTAGTGAGGAAGTTGATGATATTGATCATGAAACTTCAGATCAAGTTACCGCAGAACCTCGTAGATCAACCAGAGTAAGATCCGCACTGAGTGGTACGGTAATCCTGTTCGGAAATCATGCTACTAGATCATGATGAACCCACGAACTATGAAGAAGCGATGGTGAGCCCAGATTCGCAAGATGGCTTGAAGCCATGAAATCTGAGATGGGATCCATGTATGAAAACAAAGTTTGGACTTTGGTTGACTTGCCCGAGGGTCGGCAAGCAATAGAAAACAAGTGGATCTTCAAGAAGAAGACCGACGCCGACGGTAATGTTATCGTTTATAAAGCTCGACTTGTCGCAAAAGGTTTTCGCAAGTTCAAGGGATTGACTACGATGAGACCTTCTCACCCAGAGCGATGCTTAAGTCCGTCCGAATCATGTTAGCAATTGCCGATTTTATGATTATGAAATTTGGCAAATGGATGTAAAGACTGCATTCTGAATGGATTTACGGAAGAAGAGTTGTATATGATGCAACGAGAAGGTTTTATCGATCCAAAGGAGCTAACAAAGTGTGCAAGCTCCAATGATCCATTTATGGACTGGTGCAAGCATCTCGAGTTGGAATAAACGCTTTGATAGTGTGATCAAAGCATTTGGGTTTGTCTGAGACTTTGGAGAAGCCTCGATTTACAAGAAAGTGAGTGGGAGCTCAGTAGCATTTACGATATTATATGTAGATGACATATTGCTGATCGGAAATGATATAGAATTCTGGATAGCATAAAGGGATACTTGAATAAGAGTTTTTCAATGAAAGACCTCGGTGAAGCTGCTTACATATTGGGCATTAAGATCTATAGAGATAGATCAAGACGCTTAATTGGACTTTCACAAAGCACATACCTTGACAAAATTTTGAAGAAGTTCAAAATGGATCAAGCAAAGAAAGGGTTCTTGCATGTGTTACAAGGTGTGAAGTTGAGTAAGACTCAATGCCCGACCAACGCAGAAGATAGAGAGAAAATGAAAGATGTTCCTATGCTTCAGCCATAGGCTCTATCATGTATGCAATCTTGTGTACCGGACTGATGTGTGCCTTGCTATAAGCCTAGCAGGAGGTACCAAAGTAATCCAGAGTGGATCATCGATGCGGTCAAGAACATCTGAAATACGAAAAGGACTAAGGATATGTTTTCGATATGGAGGTGACAAAGAGATCATCGTAAACAGTTACGTTGATGCAAGCTTTGACACCGATCCGGACGATTCTAAATCGCAGACCGGATCGTGATTTACACTAAACGGAGGAGCTGTCGGTTGGTGCGTTCTAAACAAAGCGTCGAGCGGGATCTACATGTGAAGCGGAGTACATAGCAGCTTCGAAGCAGCTAATGAAGGAGTGCGGATGAAGGAGTTCATATCCGATCTAGGTGTCATACCTAGTGCATCGGGTCCATTGAAAATCTTCGTGACAATATCGAGCAATTGCCTTAGCAAAGGAATCCAGATTTCACAAGAGGACCAAGCACATCAAGAGACGCTTCAATTCCATCCGGACTTAGTCCGTGGGAGACATAGAGATTTGCAAGATACATACGGATCTGAATGTTGCGTAACCGCTGACTAAGCCTCTTCCACGAGCAAAACATGATCAGCACCAAGACTCCATGGGTGTTAGAATCATTACTATGTAATCTAGATTATTGACTCTAGTGCAAGTGGGAGGCTCAAGGAAATATGCCCTAGAGGCAATAATAAAGTTATTATTTATTTCCTTATTTCATGATAAATGTTTATCATTCATGCTAGAATTGTATTAACAGGAAACATGATACATGTGTGAATGCATAGACAAAAACAATATGTCACTAGTATGCCTCTACTAGACTAGCTTGTTAATCAAAGATGGTTATGTTTCCTAACCATGAACAAAGAGTTGTTATTTGATTAACAAGGTCACATCATTAGTAGAATGATCGATTGACATGACCCATTCCATTAGCTTAGCACACGATCGCTTAGTATGTTGCTACCGCTTTCATCCATAACTTATACATGTTCTCGTAACTATGAGATTATGCAACTCCGTTTACGGAGGAACACTTTGGTGCTACCAAACGTCACAACGAATCGGGTGATTATAAAGGAGTACTACAGTGTCTCCAAAGGTAGATGTTGGGTTGGCGATTTGAGATTAGGTTTTGTCACTCCGATTGTCGGAGAGGTATCTCTGGCCCTCTCGGTAATACACATCATGAAGCCTTGCAAGCATTACAACTAATGAGATAGTTGTGAGATGATGTATTACGGAACGAGCAAAGAGACTTGCCGTAACGAGATTGAACTAGGTATTGGATACCGACGATCGAATCTCGGGCAAGTAACATACCGATGACAAAGGAACAACGTATGTTGTTATGCGGTGATCGACCGATAAAGATCTTCGTAGAATATGTAGGAACCAATATGGGCATCCAGGTCCCGCTGTTGGTTATTGACCGTGAATAGTTCTAGGTCATGTCGCATTGTTCTCGAACCGTAGGGTCCGCACGCTTAAGGTTTCGATGATGCTTATTATGAGTTTATGTATTTTGATGTACCGGAGAAGTTCGAGTCCCGGATGTGATCACGGACATGACGAGGAGTCTCGAAATGGTCGAGACATGAAGATTGATATATTGGAAGCCTATGTTTGGAGTTCGAATGGTTCCAAGTAAAACAGAATTTATTGAGTACCGGAGGTTACTGGAACCCCGGGAGGTAAATGGGCCATAGTGGGCCTTAGTGGAAAGGAGAAGGGCCAGCCCTAGGTGGTCGCAGGCCCCCCTTCCCTAGTCCTACTAGGACTAGGAAAGGGGCCGCCCCCTCTCTCTTTCCCTCAGGAATCCTAGTCCAACTAGGATTGGGGGAATCCTACTCCCTGAGGGAGTAGGACTCCTGGCAGCGCCTCCCTTGGCCGGCCGCCCTCCCCTTGCTCCTTTATATACGAGGCAGGGGCACCCTAGAACACACAAGTTAGATCTACGGATCGTTCCTTAGCCGTGCAGCGTGCCCCTCCACCATATTCCACCTCGGTTATACTGTCGCAAAGCTTAGGCGAAGCTCGCGCCGGTGAAACATCAAGATCGCCACCACGTCGTCTTGTCGACGAAACTCTCCTCGACACTCGGCTGGATCGAGTACGAGGGACGCCATCGAGCTGTACGTGTGTCAAGAACTCGGGCGCCGGAGTAACGGCGCGGATCGGTCGAATCGCGAGGAGAACGACGACTACTTCCTCTACGCCAGATCGCTTCCGCTTCGGGTCTACAAGGGTATATAGACAACACTCTCCCCTCTCGTTGCTATACATCACCATGATCTTGTGTGTGCGTAGGAAATTTTTTTGAAATTACTACGTTCCCCAACAGCAATAACAGGTTCAGTAAAAAATGCAATCAAAATCTTACAGCTGGCGGTTTGTTGATAGCACAGAAAGGGAGCAGGCCGGTTTGAGCGCAGAGGTGTTCCGGTTCGTTCAACATTTTCTTCACAGCCTCTGTGACTTCATCATCTGAGAGCTGGATGTTGGTGTGTCGGAGTGGGTCATCGACGCTACCAGTATACTTGCACATTAAACCGGAGCGCCGGCTGAGAGGCAGTATGCTCCATGATATCGAACAGCGTGCGAGATCTATTCCTGTTAAACCATTGGCCATGAAGGCCCGGAGTTTGGATAGTTGCGGAGCGTATTTACTTCTCTCCTTGGCACTTAACCTTTGTGGGAAGGGGTGTGTATTGCTGAGCCGCTCCGGACGAAAGCCAGGCAAAGGATTTTCATTGTCAGGGGAGGTATCTTTGCAGTAGAACCATGTTGAATTCTACTCCTTGGGGTGACTGTGTAGTCTGGCGTGGGGATAAGTGATCTCTTTCCTTTTCTGAATTGCCATACCGCCCAATTCGGTATTGGGACCATCAGTGAATTCCGTGCGGCGGTTTAGGTGGAAACAGTCTCTAAACAATTCAACTGTGGGTTCCTCTTGAAGGTATACCTCACAGAGCACTTGGAAGTGACATAAGTTGGTAACAGAGTTGAGGTCAATGACGGTGGCGGAGCTTCGAGGTTGGCGACGCGAGGAAGACGAAGAGAAAGAGACGAAGGGGAGAAAAGGAAATGACCCTTCGGTCCTATTTATAAGGCAAAAGACGTGTGTCAGGCGCGCGAATCCAGGAGCCAAAAATTTCGGAAGTGGAGCTGCTGCCTTGGGTATCGCAAATCTATTAATAAAAGAAGGCGTCATAAATGTTAACTTCGTGATGACATCATGCCGGTTTACAGCAACCAGAGATGATGACGACATGGCGGTTTACCAATTACCAGAAGATGTTGAAGACAAAGATTTTTGTGAAGGATTGACATGAACCAGTTCGAATCAATCTGGGGCCTAATGTTGGGGATATTACCACTGGGCGTGAACCGGCCTACCTGGGTCGGATTAACTTCATTAGTAGTATAAAGGTGATTAAGCAGATGAAGGCCCAAGGCCTGTAGTCGGTTTAGAACCTGTAGCCGTAAACCGGCTTGATATGTAAACTTGTGTTGTAAGTTAGGAATAGAGAGAGACCAACCGAGATACGAATATGAACCGGTGTGGGACTCTATGGACCGACGGGCGTCACCCGTGTATATAAGGGGACGACCCGGCGGCGGTTCAAGGACAGACAACAACAACTCGAGGCCTAGGCGAAGCTTGTTTGCTCCCTAGTCATCGAAACCACATCAATTCCATCACAACTAGACGTAGGCTTTTACCTTCATCGAAGGGGCCGAGCTAGTATAAACCCTTGTGTCTTTGTGTCCGCTTTAACCCCTTCAAGTTAACCCATAGCAATGGCTCCACGACTAAGTCCTTTCACAAGGACATCTGCCGTGACAAATCCACGACAGAAGGTCAGTTTGATCCCCTTTGTTTTCACTGTGCTCAACGTCGGCTCCGGCGAGAACTCGAGCACGCCGTACATGCTGTGGCGGATTGGGTAGTAGAACTTGCCATCGTGCGGTGTCAGACAAAAGATGTGCTACCTTTGCCAGTACCGGAATTCTCTGATCACCACCAGCTTGCCCCCAAGATCATACTGGTGCCGTACCCACTCCGGCGCCGTCGAACCGACGTGGCAGTACCACAGGACGCTTTCATCTGGCTCGGTCAGGACCACGGTGCAGCCGTCCGGGGCGGTGGGATCGCCGGACAGCACGCAGTCGGAGCCCATTGCCGGAGCTTGTGCCAAGGACGGCAGCGCGACCCGGCCGTGCTCGGGGTCCCGTGGGTCCCACAGGAAGGTTGCTGAGGTGTCCGGGTCGCGAGCGAGCACCCAGCCATGCGCGTGACCCAGTTCTGCTTGGTCAGGAGCACGCCGATCTCGCAGGGCGCGCGGCGCTGTCGGCGGCGCCGTCTGGCGTCGTCGGCCGCTTGTCGCCAGATTCAAGACGAGGCACAGTAGCGACAGGTTCGCCATGATTGGCCGATTGCCGCGCGCGCTTGGCAAAGACCTGGCAGGGCTGATTGATATCTCTCGATCGATGAGCCGTTGCCTTAAAATAGGTGCCCGCCGGCCTGAGCCCTGGCGAGTCCGAGACTCTGAGTCGGTTTCACGTACCGACGTGGCGTAGCACCTGGGTTCGATTCTAAATCGAAACCAAGAGCAAGCTGTACGTGGTCGTGGACTCGGGGAACTCCTATGTGACGCATTCTGCGTCAACTAGGTGTGGCTTCGCACAGGAACAGCTGACTGGCGGGCTTTGTGGGCCACGAGGCGCGCGTTTCCCTGGTTTTGAACTGTTTATACCACTTCGTTGATTCTGCTTCGCGAAGCTGTTCCACTGATTGCTGTCCCTGCTGTTTTCCACTTTTTCTACTGTTATAAAGTAAAGAATGGTTCCACTATTTCTACTGTTTCTTCTGTTTTCCTTGTATAAACTAAACAATGGTACAGTTTCTTCTATTCCACTTTTCAACTGTTTTCCAAAGAAACATGAAGGACAAAAACCTTGAATTTACTAAACAATGGTTGTAGGTTCCAATTTATGAAACCAGGTGATGTTCCTATTGATTCAACTAGTTTTTAATTATAAACAAACATGAAATTTCATTTTACATTTGTTACAAAGTGGTACTTCTAAAACTGTCAAAAAAGTGGTAAGCTTACAGCTTGATGAAATTGAGTGATGATAGTATCACCAAGGCGTCATGAAAGACAAAAAAATGGTCATGTCTTGCTGCTCGTTTTCATAACTGTTTCAGCTGTTTTCGAACATTGTTTACAGCTGAAGGTCTTGGAAGAAACTATCACTAGATCAGCAAGAGAAAAAAAGATAGCTCTATGGGTAAGGAAACATTTTTCCCATGGAAGTATTCCTTTGAGTTGAATCTTGCAGTGCACTTCCCTTGAAGGTGACAATATTAATGAGACCCTTGAGAATAGAAAGAAGAATTAGAAGAAACATATACGCGATTAGAAGAAATTAATTTCACTATTTGGTATGAAAGAACAGGCTCTAAGAAAATAACATCTCTTTTGTTTCCATAGGAGAAAAAAATTTTGAGAACTTACATGTCTCTGCAGGAAAGAAGTTACTAACGGCAGCTGAATTTCATTGTCCTTGCATGTTACAATCTCAAAAAGGAATTTTTGACGTAGAGCTTGTAAATCATCCTACAATATTTTAGAAAAAATGCAGTTTAATTCCTGATATGTTCCAATTAATGACGAAAAAGGGAAAAAATGTTTATAGCTTACATTAGAGAAGCCCTGCAATTCAAGACCTTTGTACTTGCTAACATACTGCAGAAGGAAAATTACTGAGTCATACCTGTGAAAAAAATAATAAATAGCAAAGTTCAAAAAAGCGCTAGGCGCTAATTATGCGTTTGGGCACCTACTTGCGCTTTTCTAGCTTAGGCGTGATTAGGCGAAATTAGGCGCAATTAGGCGTTAGTACTGTAACGTGAAGAAATAAGCTAGATGGGCTGGGCTAGCCCACTAAACCATAGGCCCATCTTCATATCCTCCTACTAAAAGCTCTCGTCTGCTGCAGTCGATAGGAAATTTAGGTTTCCTCCTCACGCCGCCTCCCCCCTCGTCCTCTCTGTCTCTTTGCACGAGGCTGCCTCCCTCCCTCTTCCTCTGTCTCTTGTCGGAGAAGCTCGATCCTCATGGAGAAGCTCAATCCTCACGGAGAAGCTCGATTTGTCGTCAGGCGCTTGAATCTCGTCGGCGAGGATGAATCTCGCAGGAGGTCGAATCTCGCCGGGAGACTGATTTCTCACCTCAGAAAGCTGATTCCTCGCCGGAGAGGTTGATTTCTCGCCGGAGGACCTCGCCGGCCGCTTTTTTGAGCGCCTAGGGCCAAAGCGAGGCGCTATGCCAACACCCAGCGCTTACGCGCGCCTAGGCGAGCGCCTAATAGCGCCTTCTTGAACAGTGATAAATAGCACAATCAGTTCCATACTCAAGATGGAAATTATTGTGAATTTAAAATACTTTTAATCTGTTTTTTTAGGAGAAACAGTATGTAAAATTTGGCAAAAGTTCATGAATTTTAAAAGTTCCAATAAAGTATTTCTCTCTGTTTCTACTGTTTGTGAAAAGAAGAAGAGTTCCAATAAAGTGACCTTCTATTTCTATTGTTGGAGATGTACTGCTTCTGCTGTTTCTTTGTGTTTCTACTGTTTGTGAAAAGAAGAACAATTCCAATAAAAGAGAAAACCAATTCCAATCTTGTTTCTATTTGTGAAACTTGAGAAACAATAGAAAAAGAAAAGTTTCAAGACACCAAGACAGTGAACCTTGTTTAAAAAATCTAAGTGTCCAAGAAAGTATCAGTATAGGAGCAGAAAAAGAAACATACAAAAACTATATGGAAATAAGTATATAAATATTTGAGCAGAAAAAGAGAAGGAACATACAAAAGAAGATTTTTGCTGTTTCAACTGCTTGTTAAAACAGTTGAAAAACCAAGAAAGTAGATTTCCAAGAAAGTATGAGTCCGGCGCGCGTTGCTGCGCCCGTCCATCTTTGCTATAAAATGGTAGGAATTTTTGCAAGTATACGGAGACATGAAACATGGAAGTTATATAGGATAGTTTGTAAATATATGGAGACACGAAACATGCAAGTTAGATTTGCAATTTGGCATGAACTAAACTACGTATTGTGAAGTTGGCTCGAGTCTTATGGATAGTCAATGGACAAATGATCTGTACAAGTCCTTCACCATCATTTTCATGTGTGACCAACTTCTCCTCGTCTTAGCCTGAACTCTGCGTGTGTTAGACTGCGTTAGAAAAACATGTCACAACCTGCTTTGACTTCCCTTTAGCTACATGTACACATATTTGTAAAAGGGTTTCCTATTTAAATATGATTGTAATAATCATTTGCAAATCGTAATAGCACGCATGAACTCTTGAAGAATCAGGGTGCCGTAGGACTACAAAACTAACCACGTATTGGTTTACAGGATATTTATTAATTATGAACGCAAAATCGAAGGATATTTCTTAATGTTCACGACTTATATATTCAGAATAACTCGCATTATAAATAATTTGCGCCATATATATTCTAAGATCTTTACTGGATGCATATTCAGAGTAATTCTCATCACAAAAAGTAGAGTATATGGCGTGACATTTGGTTGGTAACACAACTGGGGAGTGCAAGTCAGCTTCATTAGGCAAAGATACGCACAGATTCTCAATCTTTCAGCTTATCCCACGCACCGTCTATAGTGCACATCAGAGCTTCAACCCAGTACTTTGATTTTTCTCCAACCTGGATAAAGAATTAAGAACGAAAATATTACCTTTTTATGTTTTTCTCCAGCCTGGATAAATAATTAAGAACGGAAATATTACCTTTTTTATGTTTGTTTGTACTTGTCATAAAAAAGTCCATAGAATTTTCCTTGAGCTCGCCACGACATCCTAACCAACTCTCCTAATTCCTGTGATTAACAAAAATAAATTTGAAGCTAAACGCCCTCGGCACTTTATTCAATAGGCGCAAGCATGTTTGACTGGACAAATACAGTCAACCAACCAGGGATTACATCAAAGATTACAGCATACATATCTTAACTAAAGCTTCCTTAGCTAGTCGGTGGGCCGCCAAGTTAGTCCGATGACCTGAGTACTGAAGCTTAAATCCCTGCAGAAGATCACTTATTTCCTTCATCTCCCTAAGATATGAACACCCACCGATTTGTGGGGTGCACTCCACAGACTCTAAATCTCCTGACAATCTGTTTTCACTATCACTCTTTGCCGTCCCATATCACGTGCTTATATCATCGCGTCACGACAGGCCAGTAACTCAATGGATAGCGGGTCAGTAACTTACTGAGCACACTTCGCTCGTAAGAACGCCCCTTGATCATCCCGGATAATGATCCCCGCGCCTCCACGACCATTCACTGAATCAGTGGCTCCATCAGTATTCATCTTAACCCAACCTGCACCTGGATATTGCCATTTTGGCTTAACCGTGCTTGGAGCCTTTCTCCTTCAAAGGTAGCTCGAGTGCTCGGTTTTTCATGTTCTCAGCCGTGAAGATGCACAGACTGAAACCATCAGCGATTGATCTCACCACAGGCAGGTTCTTGGAAAATACAAGATCTGAAGGAAACAATAAGAATATGGCCACTGAATTCGACACCCTCCGATAATATAATCACATCTCGGCTGGAAGGTCGATATTAAAACCTGCTAGATAGGATGCAATTATTTTAAAACAGTTAGAGAAAAATCATATCATATGATTAAAAAGCACATAGACACAAATATTGAGATTAGGCATAAATTTAGTTAAACAAGGGCATAAAAGAAAACTCATACTAACCTGTCTGTTAGCCATTGGATACTGACAAATTCATCTGGAGAAAGGTAAGAAACCCAACAGTATGTGCTCGAATTCGTCTTGTACAGAACCTGCAGTTTTTTCATGGGCACGAAGAACAGGATCAGTAAACAAAACAAATTTTAAAGATAAGAGTTAGAATTGGGGGGAGAGGAGATGCAGGGAGGAGGGAGAATTGGAGACCTGAGAATCACCAGCGGCATGGTCGGGATTATATAGGCGTGTATAAGTTGAATGAAAATTATGAATTACCAATTGTAACTGAAACCAGCAGTCCGCGCATTGACTGGTAGTGATGGCTGATTAAACTCTCAATCAAACTTCGGATTGGCAATAGAACTTCAAAGGGCGCATGCATGTGTTGCCGCCACTGACCATCCTGCCGTGCTGTGTAACCGAACGGATCGAGCCGACCCCGTGCCCCATCGCTCGGCGAGGCGCTTCCTGAACCAGCGCGGTCGCCATGGATCCGTTGCTCTAGCCCGACATCGGTCATCACCCAGGCCGGTCGCATCTGGAGTGAGCCGCCAGGCGAAGGGATGAGAGGCACGCGACTTTGCCGATCGAGATAATGTATTTTTTTTATGCTGGTATACAGGCCTTGAAGAGGGAAAGGCCCATTAGGCCGAAGTTTACCATAGAGGTGGAAAAATGCGAGCAGAGCAGCGGCCCATAACGGTTGGCGCTCGATAACAACGAACTGAGGCTGATTAAGGGTGACGCACAGCAAATCTGACGGCCACAAATAGACTAAACTAAGGATCCAATGGCTGAAAACGCTAATGGCTTGAGAAGGCAGGAAAAGTGCTAAGTTATAATGTATCTAAATTACAACTGAAAGTAATGCAACAAAGTATCACTGGGGAACCAGCAGAACAGTTTGATTGGGGAACCTTGTTTACAACTGATAAAGAAACAGCAGAAGAGTTCCCTCATGGTACTATTCCGAGACCATTGTAGTTGCTAAGAAACTGGAGAAGGAAAATTCCTGAGTCATACATGCACACAAAAAAGAGAGACATGGAAATTACAGTCAATTCAAATACTTTCTATCTTTTATTGAGAGTATAGAACAAAGAAGTTGTTCATCACTCATATAAAAGCACATGGGAGAGTTCCAAAAAGATAGAGAAGGCACCTGAAATTGACCTTCGGAGCTGGTACAAATCTCGACTCAAAATTTCCTATGTTAAAAGTAGTATTTCTGTATGCAGCAGCAAACAAAGCCTTGAAGTTGTAGATCACAACACTAATTGTAGGCAGAAATGCATCGCCACTGTAGTAAGGGTTCATGATGTCAAAAAATTCCACTCTAAAGTTAGCAACGATTAAGATCAATTGTTTTTCTTTTGAATACATGCATTTTTACCTACAAAAATGTAGACATGATAAAAATATTAGACTAATCTCTGACCAAAATAAAATTCTAATGAAAGCACTTGTAACAAAGAAACCTTTTTTTAGAACTGTAACAAAGAAACCTTGCTTACCAAAGAAGCATTCAATAAACTGAACCCGACAGTACTTTCTTGTAATATTAGTTTGTTTGCGGGATGTGAATGATTTAGCATAGGGTTCATTAACTTCCCCTACACGTTTGTTTCCTAGGAATTGATTGATAGTTAGAACAAGGAAAAGATGGTTGAAATTGAAAAGGAAAACTGATGTAAAGACAAAATATAGGCTCACCATTTCATCAGTGCTAACTATGTGTTGTACCAATTCACTGTTTGGTAGGAGGCATTTTCTTCCTCAGTTGAGCTGGTCTTCATTCTTTAGTTTTGAAAAACAGGCAACAACACGAGGATTTATCCAACCACCAGTCTAAGGATGAAGTGATGGTTTTCTGGTCTACCCAACCTCCTTCAATCTCAAATATCATCTGGCTGTTAATGGCAGAAGAGCATCATGAATAAAAATTTAAACAGCCATCAGAAAACAGTTTATAAAATCATACATTTGTTCCTGCTTGAATCATGTGGAACAGACGACATTTCTACATATGCTACTTAATGGCAGAAAGATGTTTCAAATATCACGGAACATTATTTGAAAGAACATTATTTTGTTTTTGAATAACTCAGTGAACAATAATTACAAAACATTATTTAGGGGTCAAAATATATTGAACAAACAATATTCATGGAACATTTCAAAATGAACATTATTATGGGACGTTATTCAAGTATTGAGAGAACATTACTCAGTGAACAATTTCCAAGGAACATCATTCAGTGAACAATTTCCAAGGAACATTATTTAGGAAACAATATTGAAGGGACATAATTTAGGGATCAAAAAAAGAAGGAACAATTTTGTAGGGAGCATTATTGGCGGAACATTATTTACGGATGAAAAAATGAGCAAAAAACTTTATTGAAGGAACATTTCGAAGTGAACATTATTAGAGGACATAATTCAAGTATGTAGAGAAACATTTTCCAAAGAACATTATTCAAGTGTTATTCAAGGAACATAATTCAAGTATTTAGGGAACATTATTCGGTGAACAATTTCCAAGGAACATTATTTAGGAAACATTATTGAGAGGGGCATAATTTAGGGATCAAATATTTTAGGAACAATTTTGTAGGGAACATTATTGGCAGAACATTATTTAGGGAACTATTTCCAAGGAACATTATTTAGGAAACACAAATTGAAGGAACAAATTTGTAGGGAACATTATTGGAGGCATAAAAAAAATTGAGTGAAAAACTTTATCAAAGGAACATTCCCAAGATAACATTATTAGGGAAACATTATTCAGGTATTTTGGGAACATTATGTAGAGAACATTTTTGAAGAAACATTATTTATAGACCAAATACTGAAGGAACATCATGTTTCCCTAACATTATTACGGAAACAATTATTCCAGTATTTAGGGAACATTATGTAGAGAACATTTTTGAAGAAACATTATTTATAGACCAAATACTAAAGGAACAATTTTGTAGGGAACATTATAGAAGGAACAATTTGAAGTATGTAGAGAAACATTAAAATGTTTAAGGATTGTGGGTATGATTTCAGCATGATTCTAATTCATAAATGGCCGCGCACATCCTGTATGATCCCCATGGCCTCTATGTTTGCTGCTGCTGCTACTGCTGCTGCTGCTGCACAAGAAGGAAAACATGAGACATAACATATGGTTGTTTCACTCAAATCAAAAAGGAAAAAAAGAGATCATGTGCTAGGAACTAAGGAGGGAAAGGATCCATAAACAAAGGAGCACCTTTGTGTGCTTGACCCTGGAGCAATGAGGGCTCCATGGACCTGACCTTGGGGGTGACCTTGTGGAGGTACCTACCATTGAACAGCCGCTGCACACACACAAAGAAAAAGAGGTCAATCTCACCTTGACCACATCAAATCTTAGAGGAGAAGTTGGATAGAATAGTACCAACTCAAGTCTCACCTTGACAAGATGATGAGAATCATATCAGCAGTACAAAACAATCACACCAAAATCAGAAATTGAGAGGGGACAATCAACTAAAATAGAGACACTGAATATTATAATCCAATCACAGAAGCAACGGGCTTTGTTTTTTCAGCTGCGAACCAAAGATACTCCATTACTTAATCACCAACCTGTATGTAAACTAACCCAAATGGTCAACAAAGACACACATGCACTCGTTCGACCTAACTGCCAACCTGTATGTAAAACTACCACATTAGTGATGCTGTTGCGGTTCGACGTTAGGTATCCATCCTTATTTCAGTGGCAAGTCATCCACTTGCACACGAACAAGAACACTATGAAGCAGATGGTGGTGTCACCGGTAGATAAAAACCACACCGAAATCAGCAGTTGAGTGCTAAATCATACCAAAACGGCGGCTCTGATCACCGGGGGAAGACGAAACAAACTAGAGTTATTTATCTAGCACTACTAACAAGCCTAGAAGAGCGACGGACGTGGTCGTGGCTCAATGGCCATGAGTGAAACAACAGAGAGCAAGCAACCGGAGGCGGGGAGCTCACCATGGGCAGTGTTATGTAGCTGATGCCGAGCGGGCCGCGCACCTCCTGGATGAATGCCTTGGCCTCGATCTATCTATCTTTGCTGCTGCTGCTGCACAAGAAGAAGAAGAAGAAGAAGAAGAAGAAGATGATGAAATCATACCCACAATCCAAAATCTCTGAACAACATCATTATCCTGAATCATACCCACAATGCAAAATCTACACACAAACCCCTAACAACATCATGCTGAATCTTAACCTGAATCCAAATCTCTGAACACAGCCACCTTGTCTAATCTCAGAAACATCCAAAGAATTACAGAAATGCTCCATCACTCCGACCAACGCCTCCTACCAACAATAGCAACACTAGACCAACAATAGAACGAAGAAAAAAATGACTACATCACGTGGTACCACACAGACAGGAAAGAACCCTAGACGACGCCGAGCTTGACGAAGCAAAAATGGGGGAATTGGGGCGCGTTACCTTTGTAGATGCCGAACTTGACAAGGACCTACACGACGGCGACCTTGACGGAACCCTAGATGACGCTGACGCCCGAGACAGTCAACACCTGCAAATAAACATCCAACCCGAGAGACGTCAGCCAGATCTGAAACGATGGCGCGGGTGTAAAGGGAAGAGAGGCCCGCGACTGCTTACTAGGGCGGCAGTTTCTTGCCGGAGTTGGATCACCGGACGAAGAAGCAGATGAAGCAGCAGCCGCACAACGAAGGAGAAGGGGATCCATGCACGAGGGAGGAAGCAAAAGAAGCAGCGGCCGCCAACGAAGGAAAAGGGGATCCAGGCGAGGCGAGGGAGGAAGGGAAATTTGTGGCTTCCCTGTCGACGGACGAGCCGGGGTAAGGGAGGAAAAGGGACACGGAAGAGAAAAAAGGCCGGCCCACTCGAGACGAGGGGGTGTGCGGCGCCTCGACATTTTGCCGCAATAAGCGGCGAATAGGATTTTCCGTGGACTCGTGGTCACCGCTCAGGGTGGACGACACGAGCTGTCTTTCGGACCGGCTCGTGGCCGCTTTCGGTCGGCCATTTCGGTCTGGCCGATGGAAAAAGAGCCGGTCCGAGCTGCAGAATCTGGCCTGAAAGTTTGTCTGTCCGGTCCGGGCTTTCACCGAGCCAGCTCGCAGGACTGAGAAACTGAAGCATCGGCATGGCGGGAGCGTGGCGGGAGCATGGCGGCGACGACGTGAGCACCGAGCGGGCGTGGCTGGGCGCTGGCGGCATGGCGATGGCGTGGCGGGGCGTGGCGGGCTGTGGCGAAAGCGTGGCGACCAGCGTGGAGGGGCGCAAGAAATCGCCGCCGTTCATGTCCGCCATCATGAAGCCGTCGTCGCGGCTACTCGACTCATTGCCTCGAAACTATGTCCATCGGACGCGCCCACTCGGATCGTCAGATGCACCAACAAAACGACGTGGGAGGACTCGCAGACGCCGCGACGGGCATCGTTTTTTCATCTCCGCCCACCGCCGTCGTGCCAAAATTGCCGCCGGCGAGCTCGCTCTGGCGATCTTCTTGGCTCCTCTAGCTCCTCGACTCTTCCAAAGTGCTGGACATCTCCACGTTGAGCTCCGCCTCCGGCGCCCTCCCGCCGCCATGCTCCGCGCGTGCTCGATGAACTCCGGCCGGTCCAGACGAAGTCGCTCGGTCCGGCTCGGGCTTCGTCCTGCCGGTCCGCCCCGGAAACAGATCGCGACGCTGCTCGGTCCGGTCCGGTCCGGACCGCCGACGGCCGGTCCAAAGGACAGCTCGGTCAGGGACCGGACCGGCCCGGACCGTGTCCACCCTGAGTCACCGCGACCCGACCGAAGCGCGCGCACCTAAGCACATATCTTTTCTTTTTCTTCCTTTTTTACTGAAAAAATATACTCGTATATCATCTTTGGTTACGTGCACATGTTCCGTTTACAGTTTCAATTAGTACGAAAAACGAAATGTCTATCTAGGTACATGTTAAAGATACTTGGGTTCGCGAATCAACCTGTGGTTGCATGGTTAGGTGGGCAATGGTATCCCGAGTCCGGCAAGGTTCAAGTCCTGGTGGTCGCATTTATCCTGCATTTATTTCAAAATTTTCAGCGCAAGTCGTGGTGCCTTTATAAAATCTCAAGATAATATGTCAGCCTAGTCTCTCAGAGGTGCTTGTAGGGGTAAAGACGTAGAGTGTGCGTGTGTGCGTTCATTTGGGGATGAGCGTATGCGCGTATATATGAGCGCTTGCGTCTGTATCGTATTTTTTTTGTCGGATTCTTTAAAAAGACACCTGAATTTCTTTGTTAATAATATTTTAATTTGTGTTGCGCAAGGAAAGCAATGTTGGTGCAGCCCAGTCGTACCCCTTTGCTTGTAGGACGGGCACCCAGTCGCAGCTAGGTTTTTTTTTGCCTCCTGTTGGTGCCGGGCGTCGGTCTACCTTGTTTCATGTGGCCTTAGGGTCATGAAGGCGCGGTGGATCCTGGCCGTTGCGGGCGAGAGCGCTTCGTTGTTGAATGTTTTTTTTTGTTAGGAATTATATTCTGCTCGGAGAGCTGAGGTGGCGGTGGCTCTTTGGATATGGAACAAGATTCTTCCTACCTAGCCCCGGTATTGGTGGTGCTTCTAGCATCGCCGGAGGGCATGTTGAGGATTGTTTCCGGTTGATCTCGCAAGATTCGGTCGGCGTTTGTCTTCGTTGGATCCACGTGGATCTAGTCTTTGTTCGTGCATGTGTCTATAGGTTGGATCCTTTCGATCTACGATTTTCTTCATCCACAAAGGTTGTTGTTCTGGTGCGTTGGTCCTGTAGGCCTTAGCATAACGACTTTCCGACTGTGTACATAACAAGGTTTGTAATGCTCCGGCGAGGAAGGGGTGATGACCGCGGTCCGCCTTCGGCTCGCTCCAGTGTTTGTAGTCATCATTAGGTAGTCTACGGACTTTAATGTAATTTTTTTGCTTCTGGTTTTTTTACTACCTTGATAGTTATGAATAGATTGAAAGTATTTCATGCCAAAAGAAAAACAATGTTGGGTCTTTAACACGCTCAGCTGGTCGGTGATGATAGCTCATCACTTTAACACATCAGTGATGAGCGTCAATGCTAAAATAGTTTCTAGTACTGAACTCGGGGTGAACTGAGCGTGGCTCATATTGTTAGGATCCTTGTGGTAGAACCAACCCATGAAAGTTCAAGTTATATTTAATATTGGTGGTCACATTTTCATGCATTTATTTTAGGCCTTCCGGCGATGTGTGTGGTGGGAGGAGACATTCCCGTAGACTACAATGGCGTTTGTGATATCTTCTTCATCTCAAGATGATGTGCCAGCTCAGTCTCTCGAAGATGCTCATATGAATAAAGTGTGTGTGTATGCGTTTATAGAGCTGAGTGTATGTGCATATGTCTGAGTGTATGTGTTTGTACTGTGTTAGAAAAAAAAAATACTGAACTTGGGTGACAACACTATTACCATCATCGCTAAGAAGAGCCCTTCAGGCACGACCACTTTTCTGCATTCTTGCGTGGCTACCTTCAGATTGTAATATCAGTGAATCATTATTTCTTGAGAAAGCACCTGTTATAGGTTGGCTCTTACATGGTAGCCCACCAGGGTTGTACGTGTACCCAAGAAAATAGAGGTCCGGTGCGAAATCCAAATATGGGCCCTTGACATTTTCCATTTCCTATTTTTTTTCATATAATAACCTGACTCATACTTCTTAGTTCTAGAAGACATTGTAGAAGTAAAACTAGGAGAAAATATCAAGAACTACAGATAAAAAGGAATGAAGCAACTATCATATAGATAGAAAGGAATGAAGCAACCTTTGAATCATTTAAGAAGCAAGATTATGGGGCAGCGTCGCATGTCGCTCTCACTCTGGCTGCTTATGTTGATGAACCATCGTTGGCGATCAAGAACTCGAAAACCTCCAAAGTAGTACATGCTCCAATTCGCGGGGGAGGGGGGGGGGGCGTCACTGCCTTTTTACTAAGTTGCCTCAGCCGCAATAATGTCTACAAACTGGAGGAATTGAAAACCAAGTCTTACACAACTTACTAAGGCAGCCATCCCTAACTAGACTATGTGTCACATAGTTCGCAGAACGCCTAGCCCAACTCACACGATTCTCTTGGATGAGAGGCACATACGGAGGTCTAGCTAGTTTCGTCACGGATAACGCCCGTTTGAACCCCAGATTGTGTGTCTCTACGATAGTCCACCAAGCTCCAATTGATGTTGATGGCCCACAGGGCCGGCAATGGGCGGCGAAGGAGGTGAAGAGAAGCCCTGATCTGCAGGCTAAGATTTCTGAAGAACACCAAATAAATAGATGGAGGATTGAGAGTACTTTTGGGGAAACACCGAATAAAATGGAATGAGCCAACTCCCCAAAAAACACCACATAGCTCTTGTTGCGATGCAAGAGAAGAAGATGTGGGTCCCCTTCTCTGGGCACCACAGAGAGGGCACAACCTGTTCTTGGATCTGTGTCCGTTGATAACCTCTGTCCCTGATGGGAGGCGATCTCACATCAATTGCCAAACAAAAATTTTGATCTTCAAGGGTAAGGGCGCTTTCTAGAGCGGTGAGGCCCAAGCAATAAATGGCCCTCGACATAGGACATGATAGGCCGAGCCGACCGAGACGACCCGAAGGGCCAGACACCAGAACGACATCGAGATAATCTGCGAGCACCAGCGGGAGGGCAGCCCGCAACCCGGCCCACTCTATGGTCTCCACATGTCAAAATGACCACCATAACAAGATGTTCCAATGGCCATTATGGGTAGCCGTGGTCCGTGGAGACCAACACCATCGGACCCGAGCAGATGGCAAACAAATTAGAAAACCCCGTACATAATGGGGCTCCATCCGCCCACGGGTCAAGGCAGAAAAGGGTCCCCTCTCCATTGCTAGTGAAGAAGGATACCCCAGGCAGATCTCTTGCTTGATCCACTTGAGGGAGCTCCAAAACTAGGATCCCTTTGAATGAGAGTAAGCCAGCAGTGGTTGGCTCTACAAGTACTTTTTTGAATAAGCTGCAACCATAAACCCCCTCCCCCCCCCCCCCCACTCCCAAAATGATTCGCCAAACCCAACACAACATAAGGGCCAAGTCCGTGCGACGTGATGCCAAGATGCCTATCTTTGCATGCAAATGTCAACACACTTTACCATATGGTATTTTTTTGGCCATCCATTGCATGCCAGACGTATCGGGCAAGGTCTTTATCAAACGACTTGTGCACCGCCTCCGAAAGGATACACAACCCCATCATATACATGGGGAGACTAGAGAAATTGGAGTTAATCAGTACAATATTACTCCCTTTGGATGTAAAAGGACCACACCAAGGTTCACCCCAGAGGTGACCCACCTCATAAGCTGGTTGAACTCGCTCAACCAAACCCTCAAGCCAGATAACGGCATCCCAAATACACAATGGGGAAAGTGGACAATCTGCAATTCAGGTTGTCCCTATCTGTTGTTGCTTGGCCTCAGAGAGCGCTAAGACGACCACCTTGCTCTTGTGAAGTTGATTTTAGGACCAGACATGGCCTCAAAACAAGGGAGGAAGAACTTGAGATTTATGATGTCCAGATCTAAGGGGTTGTTTGGATTCCTACCAATGCCGACCCTACCAAAAATTTGGCTTGCCCGTGTGTTTTGGTGCCTGTTTGGATCAGCGCCGAAGAATTGGCTCGCCCAGCTTGCCCGGCTTCCGTCCGTGTTATTCGCGCCAATTCGTGCGCGAGATGAGGGCGCCAAAATGATTCGCCAAAAAATTGGCGCCGCTTAATCTTGGTTGTTGGTTGGTGGGCTCCGCGTGCATGCAGTGGTATATGCTGATTATTTTGGCTCGTAACTAATTAGCCACGTATTTTACTCACAGGCCTTTGCGATCGATTTTTCTCCTGTTAAGTTTTCTTTTAATAGAGTACAATCAAAGTCGCTCACATATACAAATACACACTCACCTCTCTGTACACATGCATCCCCTATGAGCATCTCCGAAAGACCGAACCGACATAGCATCTTGAGATTTTATAAAGTCACCACAGGCGCCTCGCAGTCGACGAGAACATCTCTTCTCACTGCACGAACATCACTAGATACCTGGAAAAAAAATATAAGAATAATGCAAGAACCAATGTCAAGTTTAAAACTCCTTGCTCTAACTAGTAAACATAGACTACAAAAACTATCCCTGGCGATCGGTTTGCTGTAGCGAACCGATCTTTTTCTCATTATTTCTTTTTATGTTTTTTTATCTTTGTTTACCTTTTTTGTGGACTACAACAAAATTTTGAACACTAACAGGTTCTATTTTTTATGTTTTCTTGAAAAACACTAACAAATTTGAGATTTCGAAACAAATCAGAAAAAAGAACAAAAATTTGAAACCATTTTTTGTGAATTTCCCCAAACTTTTTTTGTATTTGTGTAGAATTTTTTGGACACTAGAACATTGTTGAAACTCCAACCAAATTTGAAAGCGCGAACATTTTTTCTTTCTTATTTTTTCATTTTTCTTCTCTTTATTTGTTAATTCTTTTTCCTACTTTTTGAACTTTATTATTCTTTCGAAACCTGTTCAAAAATTTGAAATATTGTTTGGTATACCAAAATAACAGTTTTAAGTAACTGTTTTAAATTATGATTTTATTTTTTTCCTTCAAATATTTATTAAATGCTTGGAAAAGGCATTTGCTTTTTTTCAATTTATCCTTTGTAGTTATGTTAAAAAATTAAAATAACAATTTTATGTACTTGTTTAAATTATGATTTTAAAGACATTTTCCTTCAAACCCATGGATGCCTACCATGGGCATGTACACCCACTGGTAAAAGTATGTCCAGAAAAATATCTGTTCAACGTAGTGTGTACAGATGCTAGAAGGTTCCGTTTGAGAGCACAGGTGTTGGAAAAGGGACATTTGATGAATTTGAACTAATTTTGAAGACGTGGAAATTTTTGAGTTGGTGAACTTTTTCAAATCTGTGAGCGCTTGGCTGGCCCAACAGGTGCCTCACTGGAGAGATGTCGTCGCCTGTGTGGGCCAAGGCCTAAGCATTTTTTTCCTATTTTTTGTTTTTCTTCTCTTTTTTCATTAATTCATTTTCTCCTTTTTGAACTTCATTATTCTTTTTGAAACTTTTCCTAAAATTTGAAATACTTTGTAGAATAGCACAACAATTTTAAGTAAGTGTTTTATATTGTGGTTTTGAATTCTTTTTTCCTTCAAATATTTTTTAAATGCTTAAACGTGACATTGATATCTACCATGGGCATCCACAACAATATGACACTTATGACAGCCACAACAATATGACCACACAACCAGCACACAGTATCGGGTTAAATGTATGGAAAATTTGTATTATTTTAGAACACATTCGTGATACATGTAACCAAATTAGGAAAAAAATAATTGAACTGGCCAAATTAGGAATCTACCATTCTTAAGAAGTTGCTCCCCACTACATGGTATTCTCTTGACATGCAAATGGTCCAACTCAGCATGCCATGTCATCAGGTAGCAACCAATCAAAAATCACGTGATGCAATATATTTCTTTCTTTCGCGTGTAGTTGTCGCGTGGTAACAGTAGCGATCGCTTTCGCCTTCCGTAACTGACGAGTGATCCTACTGTTTTTTCTCTTCAATGGACCACGGTTACTCCCGATTCCGGAACAATAAAGATCCACTAACAGCCGCATCCCGCTCCTCTCTCGATCCCTCCATCTTCATCTCCCCACGTCCTTATCTACTCTCGCCGGCGGGTGCTTCGCGGTGCAACCACCCCACCCGCACAAATCAGTGGTAGCAGCGGTCGACAACAGCCACAGGGCAGCCGCTCGCTCGCCCCGTAGCCAATGGATAGGTCTTCCATCTTCGCGCTTGGCTGGACAGCCCCCGGAGTTCTTAGATTGTTTCAATGGGGCTCCCGCTGCCTACCCACATGATTCCCTAATGAGTTCTTGCCGTGTTGTTTTTCTTATTATTTTCAATCTGATTTTCTTTATGGCGAGGACACGGCAGATGGAGGAACGGGATTGCTCCGGCCGTGGTTTTAGTCTGGCGTGGAATGGTGCTGTATGAACGGACGACATGTTCCGTCCTATGTCATCCGCCCAGATGCGTGACGGGACCATGTCTTACTCTACTGCGGAGACTGCACGATGGCACACACACGAGTAGGCATGGCCGTCTCACACGGGCGGATTGATTGATGGTGAGGCATGTTGATGATTGACACACCTTCATCCATCTTCAGTGGCCCTAGCAGCCCTGCTACCCCCAGCCCTGGCGATCACAGCCGCTGTATCGACGACTATGTCAGGTTGCGTATAAGTTCTTATGTGTCCACAAGAGCCGATTCATCTATAAGCCCCCATATGAATGATTAACGGCCGTCAGGTAATATGTGCAAAAATGCTAATTCGTCTCAAACATTCTGCCGTTTTTGTTTTAATTCTACCATGTTCTCTTAGATCGATTACTAATCTTAACCTTTATTTTTCTTTCATAATCTTTAACTATGCACGTGCAATTGGTACCCTTTTGTTTTACCTCAAACTGAATCTTTGTGCAGATTAATGAGGTCGTGCTGCTAGCAATCGGATATTTATAGTCTCTTGACAGAGTTAATAGAAACTAGATACTGCATCCAAGTTTTGTTATGCAAATGGTTGTACCGTGTTCTTTTAGAAAATGCTACTAACAGTAGCTCTGAGAGAATGATGTCATCTACAACCTCTACACCTAATGTATTTCTTGGTCAAGAAATTTTGGGTATAAAAGTTCACTAGAGGTCAGAATATTACTTATATCATCAGTTTCTCATATGTTTTCCTGGTATTTACCCAAAACCACCACATTATGGGCTAGGGTAACAGATCGGTACCACATTTGAGGCAGGGCACAAAAAACCACCAACAATGGGGCTAATCAGAACGCAGAGCATCGATTCTTCGTTTTAGCCTAGAAAGCAATGAATCCGACAGATGGGTCCCTTTGTCGGCCGACGTGGCAAAAAAATTCCACGTGGGCAGGTTGACTAGTCTCTTTCTCTCTCTTCGCCGTTCCGTCGGCCATGGTCGACCTCGGTTGCCAGAGGCACCCACGCACGCCGCCATCTCCCCGGTCGTGGCACGACGCGACTTCCACCGCCCCTAGTCGTGGCACGACGCAGTTCGCACCAAGATCGCCGCCACCGCAGCGAGACCAGAGCACTCTGAGGGTGCGGCCGTCGCTAGTTGTGACGATTCCGCAACCATTCAATGTCGCTGCATTTTATAGGATGTCAGGATCGTGCACATCGATCGGTGGTGGTGGAAAGTGCTAGGTCACAAAGCATAGTCGACGGCGGTGAGTGGCGGCGGCGAGTTCGGCTTCTTGAAGCAAGATTCTGACTTTGCAACCGAGCGGCCTAATTGTCCAGATGGCCTCCTGCGAGCTCTAGCATCTCGGTACGGTGCTCAGACGCGACCAATTCGTGCTCAAACGATGGCGGTGGAGACTGGCAAGGCACGGCAGCGGGAGCTCTCGGGCATGGCGGACGAACTAGTTATGGAACGAATTGACAATGGGGGAAAGGGGTAGACAGATAGGGGATCATGGTGATTCAGATGAGCAGGCCGGCGAGGCCGGGGGTGCTCTGAAGGTGGCGAATTCGCCGCCGGTGTCCGACGGCTCCGAGGTTGAAGACACGATGGATTCTGTCGTTCTGCGGCGTCTAGGCTCTTGTTCGTCGTTGAGGATGACCAGCGGGAGGAGGCAAAGCTCTGGGACATTATTTGTCGGCAAAACTATGGCGGTGGCCACGCTAGCGCGGAGCGGCGTCGACGGCTAGCTCTCGGACAACAGCGGGGAGAGGGCTGGAGGACGGGGGCGAGCTCCAAACGAAGAGGAAAAGGGAGAGGAGGATCTGGACGTCGGGTAGGGCCTCGGCTGCCATGGCCATGAAGCTCTCAACTTGCATCGGCAGAGATGGCTCGCCGCACACAAGCTGCTCGACACAATGCTCCATAGAAATAGAGATGGGATGAAGATGACCATGTAGTCAATGACAGGCGGGCCCCGCAGCCCTGCCACCTCAGCTAGTCAAAGTTTTTTTTTGTGTGCTTGGTATTTGCCACGTCAGCCCGACAGGCGGGACCCACCTGTCGGATTCGCTGTTTTCTGGGCTAAAACAAAGAATCTGTGCTCCGCGTTACAGATTAGCCCCATTATTGGTGGTTTTTTGTGCCCTGCCTCAAATGTGGTACCGATCTGTTAATCTAGCCCATAATGTGATGGTTTTGGGTAAATAACTCCGTTTTAACCCACAAAAGGCAGTTCACAGTCACTTATTTTCTGAACTTTCTCACTGAATTCCCTTGAGCATTGAATTGCCGTGACCATTCATTTATTTGAATCATTACTTGAGAGCAAGGGGACATCATTACCTTTTTGTTCCACATACAGTGTACTCCAGTTCCACTTTCTGGTATGCCAGTTCTTAAGCCTTTCCTCAAACCCCTCTTCCTTAGACTGCTCATTATCATATTGTGTCTTGAGGTCACATGAACTCGATTTGTAGCATGCATGTATATTTAGTTTTGGTGCTATGACACTCTAAACCCTAATCGTGCTTTAACATGATTTATATATCAAACTGGTTATGAAATTTTCATGCTGTTTGCAAATCTCTTAAGTTTGCCAATTTGTGTTGTTTCATGATTTGCTTCAGGAGACTAACAACTCTATCTCTTCCCTTTTTAGGTGAACAACTTATGTTTTGTTTGGCAACCTTTTTGAGGCCGGGCCATAAATGACCATCAAATTACAAATTTGCTCAAACATTTTCACCAAGAAAACATCCCTAGCTATAGTAGTCCTTTTCTTGCAATTTAACTAATTATATTCATTCATCGCGCAATAAGAATTGTTGCTCTTTCATAAGAAATTATGTATTCAGTTTGGTTCCGTATAGCACATGATTAACTTTTTTTGTTTTGCGGGGAGTAACCCAAGATTATCTTCATTGAAAATATGTATTTGTGTTTGCATGATGCTCATCTATTCATTTTTTAGAAGAAAAAAAATCCTATATCCACACCAAATTGATTACTGATATTTCCGCGGCAACGCGCGGGGTATCATCTAGTTTCATAAGATATAAAGGAAAATGTACATACCAACTTGTACAGTCAAGGGGAAGCTCACGCAAACTACTTCTCTTGCATGTGAAACTTCAACTACAAAGAAGTGAGGAGGAATTGAATTGATCAAACTACAATTTGATCTCAAGCATTACAAATGTCATAGTATTATTACATATAGACAGACATTTTATTTCATCATCAGTCATATGTAAAAGCTTGAAGCATTATAATTGTCACAATATAATTGCATATATTTTTTTCATACAAACAGACCTTTTATTTCATTTCATCATCAGCTATATGTAAAAGCGGTGAAAAAATACTTTAGTGCATGATTTTGTGACAATAGAGTGATACGATCTTTTCGCCTTTCCTGGTTCTCCTTCAGTCTCCGCTGGTGTCGGAGCTGCAATGTCTTGTCGCCATGTGTGAGGTATGGCGTTGATCTTCATGTGTCTCCACATGGCATATTCAGTGTGGATTGGTTCGACGATCGTCTATGGCGAAGTCGGAGTTGTTTCTCAGAGTTTGGGATGGCGATGACGCCTTTAGGAGAGAAGTGATGACGATGACGTCGTTGTCCTGTCTCGATGAGGCCCTCTTTGAAGTGACGTGTGTGGGTATCTTGTATGTGTCGCTCAGCGATTTGTGATGATTTTCGCCTGGTTTTTCATCAATTAGCTGAGCAACTCTCTTCTGCTTGATTAATGAATGGGGCAAATCTTTTGCCTCCGGTGAAAAAAATATATCTTTTCATGGATGATGTGTGGGTATCAGCCAAAATGGCTGCCTCGATAGTTTTGCGGCATCTTCACATACCCGCAATTCCTCGGTGCTTGTTTCGATGTCATACACGTGCAAGCATTTGTCGTACCGGCTCATCCAATACACGCTGTTAGGCAGCAACCCGAGCTTGCTAGCCGAACACCATCCCACGGCACGGTTGGTCGCGCTAGCAAGTATTGCCCGATCACCGATGTTGTCCACCTTAGCACATCTGGACCCGGCAAAATCCATCTTGTAGACGGCGATGTCCGCGACCTTGTTGGTGTCTAGACCCGCAAAGAAGATGCACAACGCGTGGAGCTCGCCGTCTAGGTCGAAGAGGAAGTGGTTCCAATGCACGCACACTTCCCCGCTCGGAGGTAAGGTGAGCCTGACCCCCTTGGTCGTCACGGTGGTGAAGACCGGCTCCGGCGAGAACTCGAGCACGCCGCACTCGTCCTTGTCCGATACCGGGTAGTAGAACTTGCCACCGGATGCCACGAGCCCGGATATGTGCTCCTTGATCCACTCCCGGTATTCTCCGAGTACGGCCCAGCTGCCTCCAAGGTCGTACTCATGCCTTACCCACTCCGGCGTCGCCGAACCGACGTGGCAGTACCATAGAACGGTGCTTTCATATGGCTCGGCCAAAACCACCGTGCAGCCGCCGGGAGCCGTTGGATCGCCTGACAGCGTGCAGTCAGAGCCCACGGGCGGAGCTTGCGCCATCGACGGCAACGCAACCCGGCCGTGCTCCGGATCCCGCGGGTCCCACAGGAAGGTGACGGAGGTGTCAGGGTCCCAGGCGAGCACCCAGCCCTGCGCGGTGACCCAGTTCCGTTTGCTGAGCAGCGGGCTGACCTCGCACGGCCGGTACTCGCCGTCGGAGGCCCCGTACAGCGTCATCGGACGCTTGTCGCCGTAGTTGAGGACGAGGTACGGCAGGGACGTCGCCATGGCGGGATTTTGGCTGAGAGATCCCACTCGGTCCATCGCCGCGTAAGCGTCGTAAGGTGTGAGAGCTGGCTCGATGACCCGGCCGATGCCGGTGCCCGTTGCCCTATATAGTCGTGCGCACGGCGCCGGGGCATAGCCCGCACGAGCAGTTCGAATCGGCTTCCGCTACCGACGAGGCCTGAGTGATTGACAAAAAACTATCACTTTACGGATCGTCGTCCCACGGAACTACCACTTTTTAAAAAGTGGTCAAAAACTACCAAAAATTCTTAATTTTGTGACTAAAAACTACCACTTTCAGGTAATAGACAGTTTAAACGATTTAAACATGTTGACCGTTCAGTTGACCGTTATTACAGGTGGGACCCACACGTCATTCTTCTTCCTCCTCTCTCTATCTTTCTTTGGCATTTTCACAAACAGCTTCTGTGCATGGGAGGGAAGGAGGTCAAACTCCAGTGACGCGCCCGCCGGGAGACACCTCACAGACGCTGTGGTCGCCAGCCTTCCTTCTTTGCCCGAGGCGTCCTCCGCGTCGTCGTCGTCTGGTTGCCACAAGGGCGGCTCTCCTCCCCGGAATCGGGACCACCGTCGCGGCGAGCCCTTCTGCCGGAAGCTAGTCCGCCGGCCGGGCGGCGAAGCGAGTTGAGCAGCTCGTCGCCGACCGATCCATTGCCTCGCGTCCGCCGCCGCCGGAGTTCCTTTGGTCGCCCTCATCTCCGCCTCCGTCGCTGGTGCCTAGCACCGTCGCCTGCTCGTCTTGGTGCGCGAGACGGCCCATGCCCCTGCGCTTGGAGAGCTATCGCGTGTGGGCACTGGGCGGCGGCGGCAAGTCATCGGACTCGCGTCTTTGGCAGCCGGTCCGGGCGCGTCCTTCTGAGCCGGTGGCGCCGCTTCTTAGGGGCCTTAGGCGCGTCCGTGTGAGAGGCGGAGCGGCGTCGGACCGGAGTCGCCGCCGGCGAGACGGGGACGGGTCCGCGGCGAGACGGGGACAGTCCGCGGCGTCGATATGCAGCGGTGGGGTGGGAGGTGGGAGGCGGCGGTGCGGGTGGGCGTTGTCCCCGGCATTGACTTTTCAGCCACATTAGCCCTGACGGGTGGGCCAGTTTTGTCAGTTTTCTGTTTAAATCGTCTAAAACAATCATCAAGTGAAACTGGTAGTTTTTAGTCACAAAATTAAGAAATTTTGATAGTTTTCGACCACTTTTAGAAAAATGATAGTTCTGTGGGACGACGACCCCTAAAGTGGTAGTTTTTTGTCAAACACTCGACGAGGCCTAGTACTCGGGTACGAGTCGGAATCAAAACCAAGCATCGGCTCACGTGGTCACCGCGAAGCACGCGTACATCTGAACACATCATCCACATGTTCCATTTAGAGTTTTTATAGATTAATAAAACAACAAATACATCTACTGATCTAGTACATGCTAAATATACCTGAATTTGTATTAAAAATATATTTTAAGTTGTGTTCTGCACAAAGAATACAAATGTTTGATTTTTTTTTTAACAACGCAGACGCTCATACATACGCACAACACTCATCTCGATGGACGCACACACGCACACTAGTAGAAAACCACCAATCAGTCCCGGTTCGTAAGGGCCTGTAGTCCCGGTTCGGGAACCGGGACTAATGGGTCGTGACTAATACCTCAACCCATTAGTCCCGGTTCGCATACCTAACCGGGACCAATGTGCCTCCACGTGGCCTCAGGCGCCGAGCCCATTGGGCCTTTGGTCCCGGTTGGTGGCTCCAACCGACCAAAAGGCATCCACGTGTCTGCATTCCGATGGCCTGGTTTTTTTTTTTTTTTGAAAGGAGGGGGTTGGGGGTTTTGGGGGTTAATTTAGGTGTTTCAGATATTGTGTTACCTAGCTAATTAATTGAGAGAAGTGTCTCTCTTAATTATGTCCGTGCTTGCTCGACGCCACGTAGTATATATACATAAGTGATCGAGAGAACCATTCAAGATGAAATTCGTCATGCATACCGAGAGAAGTGATCGATCGACCTCTCCTTCTCCGAGAGATTGGTCGAACAACAAGTTTTACTGGCTACATACATGTACAATCTATATAAGATCTCTTAATTACAAACCACTAGCATTTGAATTCAAGTTCCACATGGTATTCTCCGCTTTCTCGATGACGTGTTCAAGAAAGAATCCCGCCAATTCCTCTTGAATTGCTTTCATGCGATCTGGTTCTAGGAGTTCATCCGCATCCGCCACGCCTAATTAATTTGAAGAAGGGGTTAATTAATACATATATATGAATGAAACTCAACAGAAATGATGGTGTAATAAAATGAAATTGTGAATATTATTGCTTACGCACTTCATATTGTCTTCTAGAGTAGCCCCGCTTGTTTTTCAATGTCGCGTTGTTGATGAACTCGCACACGTAGTATCCACGTAAATCATTCCTTCCTCCTGCCACAAGCACTTTACGAGAAATAGAGGTCAATCAAACTGATAATGAAGCATTATATAAATGGCATTGATGAAAATATAGCTATAGAATCAACGGAGATGCGCGCCAAGAGTACTTACTTTCGGGTATGTATATCGCAGCTCCTTGGCGATCCGGAGCTTGTGCGGTGAATCTGTTTCCAAACCCCGCAAGACAAAGAAAATATTTGTTATTACTTGCGATATCGAAATGAACAAAAGTTGCCGATATGGTGCGATAATGATCGATTGAACTTACTTGTCGAGCATTTCGGTCATGTCCGCATAGGTTTGGGATCTTTCCGTCTCGAGTCTAAGACGGTTACTAGTCCACGCCAAGCTTAATCTCCGGAAGAATATAGTGGTACCTACACGCATGCATAACTCATCGATTACATTAACCTCGCCGAGTAATAAGGAAAACCGAATATGCACACGACAAGAACACTCACGGGCCGTGGTAAGGAAAGAGTATGGTATCTTTGTTTTGATTTTTGATCAATGATTGTAGCAAGTTGTCCTTGGCCTTTTTCGCGCTTTTCAACCAGAAAAACATCTATGATATTTGTGTTAATGAACCCAATATCATAGATTTCATTTTTTTGCACTCGACGATCTTCAATCTGCATAATATATTGAGGATAATTAATTATAAATACATGCAATGAAAGAGCCGAGCTATATATACGGACTAATGACAGAAATAGTACTTACAGCAGTAGCAAAAGACCATTAATTTATCGAGGGCCTTTTGATTGAAGAACTCAAGAACTCCTCAAATGGAATAGACAACAGATCATTTGAAACGAGGTCGTGCTCCTCTTTAATTTTCAGATACAAAGTGTTCGTCCCCTCGGACTCTCTGCAGGTTTTCATGTACCAACTGTGGAATCTTCGCATCATTGTTGTCGAGACTTTTCATCTTTGACGAGAGGCTTCCAGATCAGATCTCGAATAAGTCCACCTCCATGAAATCGGGAAGTGCATCGTCAGTGTAATCTTCAAGATTGCCATAACCGCCACCGCCCCGGAGGATTAGACACATTCAATGGGGGCATGATTGCTGTGCTTGTTCGCCGAAGTGGGCAATTTTTTTCCCTTTGCCGCTTTTTCTTTTAACCTTTTATCGTGTGATGAGTTCCCACCGCTTGGCTTGGAGATATGTACATTCGAGAATGCGCTCATAGTTGGTTCTCGGCGGAGACTTTGGTGGTTTCCTCGGGGCATCGAGAGTGCGCTTTGCTTTCACCGGATCGACCTTCTCCTCCGGAGGTGGATGTATCTTTGCTTTAACCCCTTCAAAGAACTCCTTCACTTGGGTCTGCACGATCGATCGTTTTCCTCCTTGCTCCTCTCATACGGTAACTTCTCTACTGTGCTTTAGAGGTGGACCGATTCAGATTGCCTCTCTCTTCTTGTCTTTGCTAGACGCCGGAGCAGACGGAGCGGCAAGGCGTCTGTCTTCCTTCGTGCTTGCTTACGAGGCGGAGGAGAAGGACTACGACGCGTCCGAGCAGCCGGGCGGGCGGGTCTCTTCCGCCCTTTGGCGAGGCGGAGAAGGAGGAGGCGGAGTGCCGCCACGCCGGAGAAGGAGGCGGAGTGCCGCCACGCTGCGTGCTCGATCTTCACTCACGGAGGAGGAGGCGGTGGAGGAGGCGGAGGCCGCCATGCGTGCCTCGATCGTCACTCACGGAGGAGGAGGCGGTGGAGGAGGCGGAGTGCCTGACTCACGGATGAGGAGGAGGAGGCGGAGGCGTCGATTCTGAAGGTCGATGAGCTCCTTCCGCCATAGGCATGGAGTCTTGAGCGTAACCCAGCCTAGTCTCCCTTCACCGGTAGGGTGCTCAAGCGAGGTCCTCAAATCCTCCGTTATTTCATCAACCATCACCTTAGCAAATCCTTCCGAATCGGTGGCGGTGATAAGTTGTGCGGGTCCACTAGGATAAACTTGGCCAACACCGCCTTGACCTTCAAATTCATGCATCGCGCCATAATGTGGCAATTTTGAGACTCCGTGATACCATCCACGGATAGCTGGCGAGAGCCGTCGAGACATGCTCCTACTGAAGCAGCTCGGTGGAAGCAACGCCGCTCATACCGAGATGGCGGGGTAGCCGGGAAGCTTCGCATGTCGTTTGTTGCGATCCGCCGCTTCCGTTCCTCTTCTCGATCCTCTAGCCCCATTACCCTTCCAAGCGGCGCTTTGCATTTGGTCATGCTCCACTTTCTTCCTCCTCTCGTGGGTTTTGTAACCCCTGCGTCCCGAAAACCAACCTTCCACGGAAGCGAGCCTGGCGTGCCTCGTGTCCGCCCAGGTGCTCGGGATTCCCAAGGGCCATTGTGAGCTCGTCCTTCTCCCTGCTTGGAAGGAACGTCCCTCATTGCAAACATCAATATATTGTCGAAGTTTCTTGGTGGTGTTTGCGATTGCTCGTTCGCCCATCGACATCGCCTCACATAGGTCCAAGGTTCCGCCAGCCCCGAAGAACCAAGTCCGCAACGGTCCGCCAACAGATCGTCTCTCGGTTCGATCCCTTTTCAAGCAGATCATGCTCGACCTTGGACCACTTAGGCGGGCTTTGAGGTAGCCACCGACCCGTGCGATGGTGAAGCGCCTTCTTCGCAGCATTTTTCTTGTTTGTCTCCGACATCTTCTTACTCTTTTCCGATGTCATGTGGTCCACAAATGCGGGCCGCTGATCTTTGATCTTCTCATATTTGTCGATGAATTCGGTGTCTCTTTTTCTTGACAAACTGGTTCAGCTCTTTCCTCCACCTCCTCATTAGGCTTGCCATCTTCTTAAGAGCACAAGACTTGATTAATTGCTCTTTAACGGCTTCTCCGGATCCTCCTCTGGCGGTAGGGTGAAATTTGCCTTCACTCATTCCAAAGATCTTCTTTACGCATATCATTGACATAAGACACCTCGGCGTCTTCATCCTTAGCGAGCTTATACCATTTTTGGATGCCGATCGGGATCTGTCCCTAACAAGAACCCCTTGACCGAAAGCGAAAATGCCTTCTTTGTCCGGATGGGTTCAATCGGTTCGCCGTCGGGCGCGATTTCTATGATCTCAAACTTTTCATCCGAGCTCAACTTTTCTTCGGCCTCGTCTCCGCATCAAGTTGTGCTCGATCCGAGGGCTAGAAATTATAAGGAAGAAAGATGGCGATTACTTAATATGTGTACATATACCAAAACAATGGATGCATCAATTAACTTGTCAAGACGGGCTTAACTAATATATATATACCTGGCGGACTCGGTTCGGTGACTCGGCTCGCACGGTCTCCTTCGCCTTGTACCTCCATTGTGTCACCGAGCCATCATGAACATAGTCCTCCTCTTGTACCGCATTAATGAGTGAAGCCATCATAATCATAGCCCTCTTCTTCATCCATCGACCAACGGTGTCGATGAGAAATGACGAACATCATCACTTCCATTTGCGATTATTTCCCCAACATCGCTTCGCTTTCTTCGTCTCGGGAGTGCTCCATAGTTTACGCAAATATTGACAACATGTCAATTATTATTCAACATCATTTTCTCTCTAGGGTTTGGGTGTCCTCGAGAGTTTTGGTCGAGCGAGAGGGCCGAGGGGGGTGCTGCAGTTGTATCTAGAGGGGTTAATTATATCGACAACCACGCGACATACATATACATATATCGGGAGGGGTATCGGTACCACCCCCTCGTGTTTAAGTTTCTTCTTTCTCCTTTCCTTTCTTTCTTCTTCTCCTCTTCTTTTTCTTCTTCTCCCTCGAGAAAGGAAAATAATTAAGGAAAAGGAAGAAAAGAGGAAGAAGGAAGAAGGAAGAAGAAGAAGAAGTAAAAGAAGAAAAAAAGAGGAGAAGAAGAAAGGAATAGAGGAGAAGAAGAAAAAAATAGAATTTCTCCTTTCTCCTCTATTCCTTTCTTCTTCTCCTCTTCTTTTTCTTCTTTTTTCCTCTTCTTATTTATTTCTCCTCTTCTTCCTCTCCTCTTTTTCTCCTTTCTTCCTCTTCTTATTTTCCTTTTCCCTCTCATTCTTTTATTATTGCTTGTTTTTAAAAAAAATGTTCAAATAGAAAATTCCAAAAAAAAACAAAGGTTTTGCCTAATGCATTGTTCATATGAATATACCAACATTTGCATATTCTACAATAATTAATATCAACAAAAAAATCTGTGAACAGAAAAAAACGAACTTTTCTAAAAATCTATCTTTTGCATATATATAGCCACATATGAACAGAGCCGCATATATACATACACATATATGAACAGAAAAAAATAATAAAATGAAACATATACATAACACATATATGCATTGTTCATATGAACAGAAAAAAACTAAACTAATAAAAATGAAAAAAAACAGAGCATATATATATATAGCCACATATATACATACACATATATATATATATACATTGAACAAAAAAAAAACTAATAAAATGAAAGAAAAAAAAAAGCCGGTCTTGTGTGTGGCGGCTCACAACTGTGGCGAGCTGCTGAGGGGGCGGCGGCGACGGCGACGGCGACGGGCGCAGGCGTGAGGCGTGAGGCGGGGGACGAGGCGGAGTTCTAGCGGTGATGCTGGCAGAGCTCGGCGGCGACGACAGCGAAGGCTCGGGGAGGACGGCGACGACGACGGGGCGCGGAGCGGCGACGGCGACGGCGGCAGGGAGCGGCGGGCGGCGTGGGCAGCTCTGGCTGGCGTCGTCGTTGGCGTCGTCGAAGCAATGTGGCGATGAACGCAAAAGCGCAAAGTGCCACTTATATACAAGGAGCATTGGTCGGTTGGTGGCACCAACCATGACTAATGCCCCTTTAGTCGGTTGGAGCCACCAACCGGGACCAAAAGCCTCAATTCGGTAGCCCAAAGGCGGAAAGCTGCGCCTTTGGTCGGTTGGTGGCTCTAACCGACTAAACTCTTCCTTTAGTCGGTTGGTGCCACCAACGGGACCAAAGGCCTGTTGCCAGCGTCGGGGCCAAAGTTTAGTCCCACTCGCTAGTTGAGAGGGGCGCGATGGTTTATAAGCCCCTGCCGCTCCCTCTCGAACTCACTGAACTGCAGCTTATGGGCCTACTTGCTCCTTCGTTGCTGTTGGACCTTTGGGCCTTCTTCGGGCTGAATCACGGCCCAAATAGGGATACCGATCAGATTCAGCCGTGGCGGCCCAGAGGTGGCATTTTTTTCTTGCTTTATTTAATTTATTTTGTTTCTACTTACAACAAAATACTTATTGTTGTTTTTTTGTTTTGTTTTCTGCATTATTTATTTTCTTTTGTTTTTTGCTCTATTTTTTAAATCTTTTTGCTTCTAGTTTTAGGAAAATTATAAACTTTCTGTTAGTGCCATTACTAATTTTCAAATTTGAAAACACTTTTTTTTGTTTTCTGTCTTGCTTTATTTAATTTATTTTGTTTCTACTTACAACAAAATACTTATTGTTGTTTTTTTGTTTTGTTTTCTCGCATTATTTATTTTCTTTTGTTTTTGCTCTATTTTTAAATCTTTTTGCTTCTAGTTTTAGGAAAATTATAAACTTTCTGTTAGTGCCATTAATAATTTTCAAATTTGAAAACACTTTTTTTGTCTTCTGTCTTGCTTTATTTAATTTATTTTGTTTCTACTTACAACAAAATACTTATTGTTGTTTTTTTGTTTTGTTTTCTGCATTATTTATTTTCTTTTGTCTTTTGCTCTATTTTTTAAATCTTTTTGCTTCTAGTTTTAGGAAGATTATAAACTTTCTGTTAGTGCCATTACTAATTTTCAAATTTGAAAACACTTTTTTTGTTTTCTGTCTTGCTTTATTTAATTTATTTTGTTTCTACTTACAACAAAATACTTATTGTTGTTTTTTTGTTTTGTTTTCTGCATTATTTATTTTCTTTTGTTTTTGCTCTATTTTTTAAATCTTTTTGCTTCTAGTTTTAGGAAAATTATAAACTTTCTGTTAGTGCCATTACTAATTTTCAAATTTGAAAACACTTTTTTTGTTTTCTTTCTTGCTTTATTTAATTTATTTTGTTTCTACTTACAACAAAATACTTATTGTTGCTATTTTTAATTATTACGAGGGCGAACCATAAGACATTTCAAATGAACTCTGAAAAAGTTGGAAGTTGGCATGGTATCATAAATTGACCCACACATAGCATGTGCATGTACAAAACGAACAATGGTATCATACTCATCGGTTACAATATAATGGTATCATAAGCGAACAATAGTCATGGAGAAAGTCTTCACTTTTTCTTCGCTTGTGTCATTTGCTTATTGCTACCAGTAACCATGGATAATCTTCATCGTTTATCGGGATTTGGGGTCAGCCTTGACTTTAAAGGGAGGAATTTCATGAAACTTTTCATAATCTTGAGACATGTCATCTTGTCCTCCACTCCCACGATGTCCCTTTTTCTGAAAGAACTATGTGGCGCTTTGGCTCATCGTATGATGTATTTGCTTCCTTATCTTTTCTCTTTCTCGGTCTCATGGACATGTCCTTCACATAGATAACTTGTGCCACATCATTGGCTAGGACGAGCGGTTCGTCGGTGTACCCAAGATTTTTCAGATCCTTGTTGTCATTCATGCGGTGGGTCTACTCATACCCGCCTCTGACAGATTGACCCATTTGCACTTAAACAAAGGGACCTTAAAATCATGTCCGTAGTCAAGTTCCCATATGTCCACTATGTAACCATAATATGTGTCCTTTCCCCTCTCGGTTGTTGCATCAAAGCGGACACCGCTGTTTTGGTTGGTGCTCTTTTGATCTTGGTCAATCGTGTAAAATGTATTCCCATTTATCTCGTATCCTTTCCAAATCAATACGGTCAAAGATGGTCCCCTGGATAACAAGTACAGCTCCTCATAAGCAGGTTGTCACCTCTAATACGTGCTTCCAACCAACTGCTGAAAGTCTGATGTGTTCACATGTAATCCGATCGTCGCCTTTGCTCGGGTGTTTGAAGCGCAGATCGTTCTTGTGTTCATCGACATACGGGTCACCAAGGTAGAGTTACGTAGAAGCTGTGTAGTGGGCTTGAGACCAAGAATATCCGTCCTGCATATTATTGAGTCCTTTCCAAGCGTGCCTTTTCGGTCAGTCTCCCCTCATACCGCGATTTAGGGAGACCTATCTTCTTAAGGCCAGGAATGAAGTCAACACAAAACCCGATGACATCCTCTATTTGATGGCCCATGGAGATGCTTCCTTCGGCCTAGCGCGATTCTGGACATATTTCTTTAGGACTCCCATGAACCTCTCAAAGGGGTACATATTGTGTAGAAATCGGGCCCGTAATGACAATCTCGTCAACTAGATGAAGAAGAAGCGTGCGTCATGATATTGAAGAAGGATGGTGGGAACACCAGCTCGAAACCGACAAGACATTGCACCACATCACTCCTTAGCCTTGGTATGGTTTACGGATCGATCACCTTCGAGATATTGCATTGAGGAATGCACATAGCTTCACAATGGCTAATCGACGCTTTTTCGGTAGAAGCCCCTCAATGCAACGGAAGAAGCGATTGCGTCATAATCACGTGGCGATCATGAGACTTTAGGTTTCGAAACTTTTCTCCGCCATATTTATTATTCCTTTTATATTCGACGAAGCCGGTCGGGACCTTCATACTAAGCGAGGCATTCAAAGAAGATTTCCTTCTCTTCTTTGGTAAGAGCATAGTGGCGGGACCTTCATCTTGCTTTGGAGGCATGCCGTCTTTTTCGTGCAAACGTTGCAGGTCCTCTCGTGCCTCAGTTGTATCTTTTGTCTTCCCATACACGCCCAAGAAGCCTAGCAGGTTCACGCAAAGGTTCTTCGTCACGTGCATCACGTCGATCGAAGAGCGGACCTCTAGGTCTTTCCAAGAGGGTAGGTCCCAAAATATAGATTTCTTCTTCCACATGGGTGCGTATCCCTCAGCGTCACTCGGAACAGCTAGTCCGCCGGGACCCTTTCCAAAGATTACGTGTAAATCATTGACCATAGCAAGTATGTGATCACCGAGACGCATGGCGGGCTTCTTCCGGTGATCTCGCCTCGCTTTGAAATGCTTGCCTTTCTTTCGACATTGATGGTTGGTCGGAAGAAATCGGCGATGGCCTGTGTACACATTCTTCCCGCAGCTTGCGGTATATACTATCGATATCAAGTAAGCAGTGCGTGCATGCGTGGTATCCCTTGTTTGTGCGTCTCCGAAGGTTCTTGAGAGCGGGCCAATCGTTGATGGTCACGAACAGCAACGCCTTTAGGTTAAATTCCTCCTGTTTGTGCTCATCCCACGACGTACACCGTTTCCATTCCACGGTTGTAAAAGTTCTTCAACTAATGGCCTTAGGTACACATCAATGTCATTGCCGGGTTGCTTAGGGCCTTGGATGAGAACGGCATCATAATGAACTTCCGCTTCATGCACATCCAAGGAGGAAGGTTATACATACATAGAGTCACGGGCCGTGTGTGATTGCTGCTCTGCTCCCCGGCAGGATTAATGCCATCCGCGCTTAAAGCAAACCATACGTTCCTTGGCTCACTTGCAAACTCATCCCGGTACTTTCTCTCGATTTTTCTCCACTGCGACCCGTCGTGGTGCTCTCAACTTCCGTCTTTCTTACGGTCCTCACTGTGCCATCGCATCAACTTGGCATGCTCTCCGTTTCGAGCAGACGTTTCAACCGTGGTATTATAGGAGCATACCACATCACCTTCGCAGAACCCTCTTCCGGGGGCTCGCCGTCAACATCACGAGGTCATCTAAATCGATCTTATACCGTAATGCACCGTGATACGGGCATGCGTTCAGATCCTTATACGCACCGCGTAGAGGATGCGATCATTAGGGCATGCATGTATCTTACGCACCTCCAATCCTAGAGGGCATCGACCTTCTTTGCTGCGTATGTCTTTGTCGGGCAATTCATTATCCTTTGGAAGCTTCTTCTTCAATATTTTAAGTAGCTTCTCAAATCCTTTATCGAGCCTGACATTCTCGCCTTCCACTGCAGCAATTCCGAAGACGGTACCTAGCTTTGTGTTGCCATCTTCGCAATTGGGGTACAACCCTTTTTGTGGTCCTCTAGCATGCGATCGAACTTCAGCTTCTCTTTTGACTTTCGCATTGCGTCCTTGCATCGACAATGACCGGCGGAGATCATCATCATCGGGCACATCATCTGGTTCCTCTTGATCTTGGCAGACTTCTCCGTGCAAGCATCATCGCACATCGTCGGTTCCTCTTGATCTTACGGAGCATCACCGTATTCGGGGGCACATAGTTGTCATCGTACTCTTCTTCTTCGCCGTCTTCCATCATAACCCCTATTTCTTCGTGCCTCGTCCAAACATTATAGTGTGGCATGAAACCCTTGTAAAGCAGGTGGGTGTGCAGGATTTTCCGGTCGAGTAAGACTTCAGTATTCCACATATAGGGCATGGACAACACATAAAACCATTACGCTTGTTTGCCTCGGCCACTTCGAGAAAATTATGCACGCCCTTAATGTACTCGGAGGTGTGTCTTGAACCGTACATCCATTGCCGGTTCATCTGTGTGCATTATACTCCCTCCATTCCTTTATCTAAGGTGTATTATTTTTGGCACGGTGACCAAGGCACATAATTATAGACGTGTTAGGACGAAATTACCCACGGAAAATTTATTCGTTAGTGGCAAGTAAATCAATTAGTCAAGGAAAGTAAGAGATACATGCAATCAACATAGAGATACTTTCCTTCTTTTGCTACTAGGAGAGATACATACAATCAGGAGAGAGATACTTTCCTTTTTCTGAAGGGCTAATAAGGGAATTATGAGGAATTAGAAGAAATGCACCTTACATTATGGAATTTTATCAAAAAACAAATACACCTTATATAAAGGAACGGAGGGAGTATATAATTAAGTGTGTCAAAAATCATTAGAGAGATCATGAATAGATAATTAATTAAGTGACCAAATTAATAGAATTTCATCATCACATTAAAACCAAAGTACATACATGAAGGAAATATGCCCTAGAGGCAATAATAAAGTTATTATTTATTTCCTTATTTCATGATAAATGTTTATCATTCATGCTAGAATTGTATTAACCGGAAACATGATACATGTGTGAATGAATAAACAAACAACATGTCACTAGTATGCCTCTACTAGACTAGCTTGTTAATCAAAGATGGTTATGTTTCCTGACCATGAACAAAGAGTTGTTATTTGATTAACGAGGTCACATCATTAGTAGAATGATCTGATTGACATGACCCATTCCATTAGCTTAGCACCCGATCGTTTAGTATGTTGCTATTGCTTTCTTCATGACTTATACATGTTCCTATGACTATGAGATTATGCAACTCCGTTTACGGAGGAACACTTTGGTACTACCAAACGTCCACAACGAATCGGGTGATTATAAAGGAGTACTACAGGTGTCTCCAAAGGCGGATGTTGGGTTGGCGTATTTCGAGATTAGGATTTGTCACTCCAATTGTCGGAGAGGTATCTCGGGCCCTCTCGGTAATACACATCACTTAAGCCTTGCAAGCATTGCAACTAATGAGTTAGTTGTGAGATGATGTATTACGGAACGAGTAAAGAGACTTGCGATAGCGAGATTGAACTAGGTATTGGATACCGACGATCGAATCTCGGGCAAGTAAACATACCGATGACAAAAGGAACAACGATGTTGTTATGCGGATCGACCGATAAAGATCTTCGTAGAATATGTAGGAGACCAATATGGGCATCCAGGTCCGCTATTGGTTATTGACCGAGACGTGTCTCGGTCATGTCTACATTGTTCTCGAACCGTAGGGTCCGCACGCTTAAGGTTTCGATGGCGGTTATTATGAGTTTATGTATTTTGATGTACCGAAGAAGTTGAGTCCGGATGTGATCACGAACATGACGAGGAGTCTCGAAATGGTCGAAGACATAAAGATTGATATATTGGAAGCCTATGTTTGGAGTTCGAATGGTTCCGTAGAAACAGAATTTCTCGAGTACCGGAGGTTACTGGAACCCCGGGAGGTAAATGGGCCATAGTGGGCCTTAGTGGAAAGGAGAAGGGCCAGCCCTAGGTGGCGTGCCGCCCCCTTCCCTAGTCCTACTAGGACTAGGAAAGGGGGCCCCCTCTCTCTCTTTCCCCTCAGGAATCCTAGTCCAACTAGGATTGGGGGGGGGAATCCTACTCCCAGAGGGAGTAGGACTCCCTGGCGCACCTCCCTTGGCCGGCCGGCCCCCTCACCCTTGCTCCTTTATATACGGGGGCAGGGGGGCACCCTAGGACACACAAGTTGATCCTTGAGATCGTTCCTTAGCCGTGTGCGGTGCCCCCCTCCACCATATTCCACCTCGGTCATACCGTCGCGAAGCTTAGGCGAAGCCCTGCGCCGGTGAAACATCAAGATCGTCACCACGCCGTCGTGCTGACGAAACTCTCCCTCGACACTCGGCTGGATCGGAGTACGAGGGACGTCATCGAGCTGTACGTGTGTCAAGAACTCGGGGCGTCGAGAGTAACGGCGCCGGATCGGTCGGATCGCGAGGAGAACGTCGACTACTTCCTCTACGTTGTGATCGCTTCGCCGGGTCTACAAGGGTATGTAGACAACACACTCCCCTCTCGTTGCTATACATCACCATGATCTTGCGTGTGCGAGGAAAATTTTGAAATTACTCGTTCCCCAACAAAGTGGCATCCGAGCCTAGGTTTTTTCTATGGTTTGATGTTTTGCACGAGTAGAACACAAGTGAGTTGTGGGCGATACAAGTCATACTACCTACCAGCATGTCATACTTTGGTTCAGCGGTATTGTGAGATGAAGCGGCCGGACCGACATTACGCCAGACGCTTACGCGAGACTGGTTTCACCGCCTGCGAGCACTCGTTGCTTAAAGGTGACTGGTGGGTGCTGTCTCTCTCACTTTAGTTGAACCGAGTGTGGCTACGCCCGGTCCTTGAGAAGGTTAAACGGAGTCTATTTGACGAAATATCGTTGTGGTTTTGATGCGAGGTGAGGCTGGATCTTGCTTAAACCCGTAGCAGCCACGTAAAATTTGCAACAACAAAGTAGAGGACGCCTAACTTGTTTTTGCAGGGTATGTTGTGATGTGATATGGTCAAGACGTGATGCTATATTTTATTGTATGAGATGATCATGTTTTGTAACGAAGTTATCGGCAATCGGCAGGAGCCATATGGTTGTCGCTTTATTGTATGCAATGCAATCGCCTGTAATGCTTTACTTTATCACTAAGCGGTAGAGATAGTCGTAGTAGCATAAGTTTGGCGAGACGACAACGATGCTACGATGGAGATCAAGGTGTCGCGCCGGTGGCGATGGTGATCATGGTGATGTTGCAAGATGGAGATCATGAAGCACAAGATGATGATGACCATATCATATCACTTATATTGATTTGCATGTGATGTTTATCCTTTTATGCATCTTATCTTGCTTTGATTGATGGTAGCATTATAAGATGATCTCTCACTAAATTATCAAGAAGTGTTCTCCCGAGTATGCACCGTTGCCAAAGTTCGTCGTGCCTGCACACCACGTGATGATCGGTGTGATAAGCTCTCGTCCATCTACAACGGGTGCAAGCCAGTTTTGCACACGCAGAATACTTGGGTTATACTTGACGAGCCTAGCATATGCAGATATGGCCTCGGAACACGGAGACCGAAAGGTCGGCGTGAATCATATAGTAGATATGATCAACATAAGATGTTCACCATTGAAAACTACTCCATTTCACGTGATGATCGGTTATGGTTTAGTTGATTTGGATCACGTGATCACTTGGATGACTAGAGATGTTTTTCTAAGTGGGAGTTCTTAAGTAATATGATTAATTGAACTTAAATTTATCATGAACTTAGTACCGATAGTATCTTGCTTGTTTATGTTTGATTGTAGATAGATGGCTCGTGTTGTTGTTCCGTTGAATTTTAATGCGTTCCTTGAGAAAGCAAAGTTGAAAGATGATGGTAGCAATTACACGGATCGGGTCCGTAACTCGAGGATTATCCTCATTGCTTTGCCTGTAAGAGTTACGTCTGGATGCACCGCTGGGTGCGAACTGCTTCTGGCCGACGCGAATCGACGGCGTTAAGAACGTCTGGCGAGCAAAGTCGATGACTACTCTATAGTTCGATGTGCCATGCTTTACGGCTTAGAACCGGGACTTCAACGACGTTTTGAGCGTCATGGAGCATATGAGATGTTCCAGAGTTGAAGTTGATATTCCAACAGAATGCCCGGATTGAGAGATATGAAGTCTCCAATAAGTTCTATAGCTGCAAGATGGAGGAGAATAGTTCATTAGTGAGCATATACTCGGAATGTCCGGGTACTACAATCACTTGACACAATTGGGAGTTAATCTTCCGGATGATTGTGTCATTGATGTAATTCTTCAATCACGCCACCAAGCTACAAAGGCTTCGTGATGAACTATAATATGCAAGGGTTAGTAAAGACTATGCTCGAGCTCTTCGCAATGCTAAAAGCTGCGGAGGTAGAAATCAAGAAGGAGCATCAAGTGTTGATGGTCAATAAGACCACTAGTTTCAAGAAGAAAGGCAAAGGGAAGAAGAAGGAACTTCAAGAAGAACAGCAAGCAAGTTGTTGCTCGGAGAAGAAACCCAAGTCTGGACCTAAGCCTAAAAGCGAGTGCTTCTCGCAAGCGATGGTCCTTTGGAAGTGGAACTGCCCCAAGTATTTGGCGGATAAGAAGGATGGCAAGGTGAACAAAGGTATATGTGATATACATGTTATTGATGTGTACCTTACTAGAGCTCGCATAGCACTGGTATTTGATCTGGTTACATTGCTAATATTTGCAACTCAAGCAGGACTACGGATTGCGAACACCGCAAAGGACGAGGTGACGATGCGTGTGGGAAATGGTTCCAAAGTCGATGTGATCGCGGTCGGCACGCTACCTCTACATCTACCTTGGGATTAGTTTTAGACCTAAATAATTGTTATTTGGTGCTGCGTTGAGCATGAACATTATATCTGGATCTTGTTTGATGCGAGACGGTTATTCATTTAAATCGAGAGAATAATGGTTGTTCTATTTATATGAGTAATATCTTTTATGGTCATGCACCCTTGAGGAGTGGTCTATTTTTATGAATCTCGATAGTAGTGATACACATATTCATAATGTTGAAACCAAAAGATGCAGAGTTGATAATGATAGTGCAACTTATTTGTGGTACTCGCCGTTTAGGTCATATCGATTGTAAAGCGCATGAAGAAACTCCATCTCGATGGACTTTTGGAGTCACTTGATTATGAATCACTTGGCACTTGCGAACCGTGCCTCATGGGCAAGATGAACTAGAACACCGTTCTCGGTACTATGGAGAGAGCAACAGATTTGTTGGAAATCATACATCTGAGATGTATGTGGTCCGATGAATGTTGAGGCTCGTGGCGGATATCGTTATTTTCTCACCTTCACAGATGACTTAAGCAGATATGGGTATATCTACTTAATGAAACATAAGTCTGAAACGTTTGAAAAGTTCAAAGAATTTCAGAGTGAAGTTGAAAATCATCGTAACAAGAAAATTAAGTTTCTACGATCGATCGTGGAGGTGAATATTTGAGTTACGAGTTTGGTCTACATTTGAAACAATGCGAATAGTTTCGCAACTCACGCCACCCGAACACCACAACGTAATGGTGTGTCCGAACGTCGAATCGCACTTTACTAGATATGGTGCGATCTATGATGTCTCTTACTGATTTACCGCTATCGTTTTGGGGTTATGCTCTAGAGACGGCGCATTCACCTTGAATAGAACACCGTCGAAATCCGTTGAGACGACACCTTATGAACTGTGGTTTAGCAAGAAACCAAAGTTGTCGTTTCTTAAAGTTTGGGGATGCGATGCTTATGTGAAAAAGCTTCAACCTGATAAGCTCGAACCCAAATCGGAGAATGTGTCTTCATAGGATACCCAAAGGAGACAGTTGGGTACACCTTCTATCACAGATCCGAAGGCAAGACATTCGTTGCTAAGAATGGATCCTTTCTAGAGAAGGAGTTTCTCTCGAAAGAAGTGAGTGGGAGGAAAGTGGAACTTGATGAGGTAATAGTACCTTCTCCCTTACTTGAAAGTAGTTAAATCGCAGAAACCGGTTTCGAGACACCTACACCAAGTAGTGAGGAAGTTGATGATGTTGATCATGAAACTTCAGATCAAGTTCTCGCAGAACCTCGTAGATCAACAGAGTAAGATCCGCACTGAGTGGTACGGTAATCCTGTTCGGAAGTCATGCTACTAGATCATGATGAACCTACGAACTATGAAGAAGCGATGGTGAGCCCAGATTCATAAAATGGCTTGAGGCCATGAAATCGAGATGGGATCCATGTATGAAAACAAAGTATGGACTTTGGTTGACTTGCCCGAGGGTAGGCAAGCAATAGAAAACAAGTGGATCTTCAAGAAGAAGACGTGGCGACGGTAATGTTATCGTTTATAAAGCTCGACTTGTCGCAAAGGTTTTCGACAAGTTCAAGGGATTGACTACGATGAGACCTTCTCACCCGAAGCGATGCTTAAGTCCGTCCGAATCATGTTAGCGATTGCCGCATTTTATGATTATGAAATTTGGCAAATGGATGTAAAGACGCATTCTGAATGGATTTACGGAAGAAGAGTTGTATATGATGCAACCGAAGGTTTTATCGATCCAAAGGAGCTAACAAAGTGTGCAAGCTCCAATGATCCATCTATGGACTGGTGCAAGCATCTCGAGTTGGAATAAACGCTTTGATAGTGTGATCAAAGCATTTGGGTTTGTACGGACTTTTGGAGAAGCCTGTATTTACAAGAAAGTGAGTGGGAGCTCAGTAGCATTTTCGATATTATATGTAGATGACATATTGCTGATCGGAAATGATATAGAATTCTGGATAGCATAAAGGGATACTTGAATAAGAGTTTTTCAATGAAAGACCTCGGTGAAGCTGCTTACATATTGGGCATTAAGATCTATAGAGATAGATCAAGACGCTTGATTGGACTTTCACAAAGCACATACCTTGACAAAATTTTGAAGAAGTTCAAATGGATCAAGCAAAGAAAGGGTTCTTGCTCGTGTTACAAGGTGTGAAGTTGAGTCGACTCAATGCCCCACCACCGCAGAAGATAGAGAGAAAATGAAAGATGTTCCTATGCTTCAGCCATAGGCTCTATCATGTATGCAATCTTGTGTACGGACCGATGTGTGCCTTGCTATAAGCCTAGCAGGAGGTACCAAAGTAATCCAGAGTGGATCATCGGACAGCGGTCAAGAACATCTGAAATACCGAAAAGGACTAAGGATATGTTTCTCGATATGGAGGTGACAAAGAGCTCATCGTAAACAGTTACGTTGATGCAAGTTTGACACCGATCCGGACGATTCTAAATCGCAGACCGGATCGATTTACACTAAACGGAGGAGCTGTCGGTTGGTGCAGTTCTAAACAAAGCGTCGTGGCGGGATCTACATGTGAAGCGGAGTACATAGCAGCGGAGGCAGCTAATGAAGGAGTCGGATGAAGGAGTTCATATCCGATCTAGGTGTCATACCTAGTGCATCGGGTCCAATGAAAATCTTCGTGACAATCTTCGAGCAATTGCCTTAGCGAAGGAATCCAGATTTCACAAGAGGACCAAGCACATCAAGAGACGCTTCAATTCCATCCGGACTTAGTCCGATGGGAGACATAGAGATTTGCAAGATACATACGGATCTGAATGTTGCGACCCGTTGACTAAGCCTCTTCCACGAGCAAAACATGATCAGCACCAAGACTCCATGGGTGTTAGAATCATTACTATGTAATCTAGATTATTGACTCTAGTGCAAGTGGGAGATCAAGGAAATATGCCCTAGAGGCAATAATAAAGTTATTATTTATTTCCTTATTTCATGATAAATGTTTATCATTCATGCTAGAATTGTATTAACCGGAAACATGATACATGTGTGAATGAATAAACAAACAACATGTCACTAGTATGCCTCTACTAGACTAGCTTGTTAATCAAAGATGGTTATGTTTCCGACCATGAACAAAGAGTTGTTATTTGATTAACGAGGTCACATCATTAGTAGAATGATCTGATTGACATGACCCATTCCATTAGCTTAGCACACGATCGCTTAGTATGTTGCTATTGCTTTCTTCATGACTTATACATGTTCCTATGACTATGAGATTATGCAACTCCTGTTTACGGAGGAACACTTTGGTACTACCAAACGTCACAACGAATCGGGTGATTATAAAGGAGTACTACAGTGTCTCCAAAGGCGATGTTGGGTTGGCGATTTGAGATTAGGATTTGTCACTCCAATTGTCGGAGAGGTATCTCTGGGCCCTCTCGGTAATACACATCACTTAAGCCTTGCAAGCATTGCAACTAATGAGTTAGTTGTGAGATGATGTATTACGGAACGAGTAAAGAGACTTGCCGGTAACGAGATTGAACTAGGTATTGGATACCGACGATCGAATCTCGGGCAAGTAAACATACCGATGACAAAAGGAACAACGTATGTTGTTATGCGGTCTGACCGATAAAGATCTTCGTAGATTATGTAGGAGCCAATATGGGCATCCAGGTCCCGCTATTGGTTATTGACCGGAGACGTGTCTCAGTCATGTCTACATTGTTCTCGAACCGTAGGGTCCGCACGCTTAAGGTTTCGATGGCGGTTATTATGAGTTTATGTATTTTGATGTACCAAGAAGTTGAGTCCGGATGTGATCACGGACATGACGAGGAGTCTCAAATGGTCAAGACATAAAGATTGATATATTGAAGCCTATGTTTGGAGTTCGAATGGTTCCAAGTAAAACAGAATTTTCTGGAGTACCGGAGGTTACTGGAACCCCGGGAGGTAAATGGGCCATAGTGGGCCTTAGTGGAAAGGAGAAGGGCCAGCCCTAGGTGGCGTGGCGCCTCCCCCTTCCCCTAGTCCTACTAGGACTAGGAAAGGGGCCGCCCCTCTCTCTCTTTCCCCCTCAGGGATCCTAGTCCAACTAGGATTGGGGGAATCCTACTCCCTGAGGGAGTAGGACTCCTGGCGCACCTCCTTGGCCGGCCGGCCCCTCCCCTGCTCCTTTATATACGAGGCAGGGGGCACCCTAGGACACACAAGTTGATCCTTGAGATCGTTCCTTAGCCGTGTCGGTGCCCCCTCCACCATATTCCACCTCGGTCATACTGTCGAAGCTTAGGCGAAGCCCTGCGCCGGTGAAACATCAAGATCGCCACCACGCCGTCTCGTGAAACTCTCCTCGACACTCGGCTGGATCGAGTACGAGGGACGCCATCGAGCTGTACGTGTGTCAAGAACTCGGGGCGCCGGAGTAACGGCGCCGGATCGGTCGGATCGCGAGGAGAACGTCGACTACTTCCTCTACGTTGTGATCGCTTCCGCTTCGGGTCTACAAGGGTATGTAGACAACACTCTCCCCTCTCGTTGCTATACATCACCATGATCTTGCGTGTGCGTAGGAAAATTTTGAAATTACTACGTTCCCCAACAATACATAGTTCTCATCTAACAACATAAAGCTCTGCAGAGCATCTAAATTAATTAAACCATACACTGAAACTATGTAAAACATTTCAATGCGAAAACAAATGCGATCATAATCGCAACCAATGTAACAACTGATCCAACGACATAATGATACCAAGCCTCGGTATGAATGGCATATTTTCTAATCTTTCTAATCTTCAAGCGCATTGCATCCATCTTGATCTTGTGATCATCGACGACATCCGCAACATGCAACTCCAATATCATCTTCTCCTCAATTTTTCTAATTTTTTCCTTCAACAAATTGTTTTCTTCTTCAACTAAATTTAACCTCTCGACAATAGGGTCGGTTGGAATTTCCGGTTCAACAACCTCCTAGATGAATAAAATCTATGTCACGTTGGTCGGCATAATTGTCATAAATAATAAATGAACCAATAGTTATGAAAAGATAATATATACCACATCCGAATCATAGATGGGACGAGGGCCGACGGGCGGATACCAAAACCATCGCACTATATAAGATGCAATAATAAAAGTAAGAAAATTATACAAGTATATATCTATCTAAACATACAAATAAGAATATTTTTCCTTTCGAAAGAAGATAAGAACAAGAGGCTCACCACGGTGGTGCCGCCGATGAGATCGGTGCTTGGTGATCGGCGACGTTGAAGACGGGATGGGGCGTGACGGACCGCTAAACCTAGACAAATATGGAGGAAAATGGAGCTTGGCGGTCGAGCTTGGAGAGGAGAAACCTTAAGTAGTGTGGCTCGGGCATTCCATCGAACACCTTGCGTGCATATGAGGTGAGCTAGAGCACCACCAAGCCCTCTCCCCTCGGCCGAAAAAAGCAGAGCAAAGTGTGCTCGCTCTTGCGCGAGGGGTATATATAGGCACCACCATTGGTCGGTTGGTCGCACGAACCGGGACTAAGGGTTTTTTGGTCCCGGTTCGTGCCACTTAACCGGACGAATGGTGGTGGGCCAGAGCGAGGATCATTGGTCCCGGTTCATCCCACCAACGGGACTAAAGGTCCAGACGAACCGGGACCAATGGCCCACGTGGCCCGGCCGGCCCCCGGGGCTCATGAACCGGGTCCGATGCCCCCATTGGTCCCGCTTCTGGATTGAACCGGGACTAATGGGTTGGACCGGCCTGGACCATTGCCCCCTTTTCTACTAGTGGCACCCTGCCTCTATGAGCACCTCCGAGAGACTGAACGGGCAAAACATCTTGGATTGACGAATTCGCCACAAACGCCTTCGTAGTCGATAGGAAGGTCTCCTCCCACTGAACACACGTTGTCAGAAGGGCAGGGAAATGCGAGCACCAGTGCAAGTCTAAGACGCCGTTTGCATTTCTACTGCATAGAAAGGAAGTACAAAGTCTTGCAGAGTGAAGGGAAATGGGAAAACGAGTCCCATAAAAATATAGACATCTACCTGGAGCAGCTTGCCCAACTAAATTGCAGTCCAACGTTCAGACTCATTATTATAGCAGTATATGCAGTTGCTCCTCCCTCCTCATATCTCTGGGTTCATGCAAGACAATGCAGGCTCAAACGATAGGTGAAGGCGGAGGACTACGATGGTTACCCCCGATACTGCAATAGGTCCCCAAAAGCTGACCAATAGTAGCATATCGCCACATGCCACCAGCCATGTGTTGGAAAGTTTCCATTTATTGATCATGCTTGATTCCATAACTTGCAGTTCTTGTATGCTTATCTTCGGTGTCAAGCGCAGTTTGAAGATCTTGTGATCAGGATCCATGCAAAAGCCCCGCCCTTTGAAGACTACAATTTGATTGATTGTTCCATAACGAGTAGAACATCCATCTCACCCAATAGTGGCTAACAACACACCAAAACAGATTATGTGGTCCAGCCTCAACAATCAGATGTGAGTTGGGTGATGTAAGAGGAGCAGTGAGGGCACCATGTTGACCTCAACGCATTCAAAGAGGTAATTGTGGAGGTGAGACACTAACAGCTTTGAACACATCAACAACCATACATGACTTGTTGTAAAAAATGAGCTGACCGTAGGAAGCCGCCCGAGAGGAATCTCATAGCAAAGGTTGGCGCCTCAATTGACTTTGGTTATATCCGTGACAAGATATGGATGTTCAGACACAAGGTTGTTGCTAAGGGTGTGTTTGGTTGGAGTCATGGACCGGAATGTCATGGGTCCGACCCATTCCCGAGCCCGTGCTGCGTTCGTTGAGATTTGATCGGCACCCTTTCGTTCCTCCGGACCGAATATTCGGCCCAGATGCGGAACGAGGCGAGACCTCGAAAAGGGCCGGACCACGCGGAACCGCTCGCCCTCGCACTCTCACGCAGCCCTATCGTCTCTCCCCAGGTGCGCCGCCTCCCCCTCCTCTCTCTCCCCATCCATCGACCTGAGCGGCGGCGCCGGCCAGTTCTCCCCTTCCCCGCGGCCGGTTCCTGCCTTCCCCGTCGGCTGGCTCCTCCCTTCCCCGCCGCCCGCTAACCCCTCTCTTCCTTCTCGTGATTTGCAGCAGAACAAGGGGGGCTCGATCCGGATCTGGTTGGGGCGGCTTGCAGAGGATTAGCAGCGGGGTGGCGGCGGCTTCCGACGATCTGACAGCGGCAGCAGAGACGCAACACAACTCCTCACTCTCAAGGTAAACCATCACTTTCTCTTGTATATGGTGCTGCTGCTCATGCATATTCCCAGCCGAGAATGATAGAGAGAGATGGAGACCGACAGTATATATCTTCTTCTTTGCTCATGCATATTGATGGAGATCTTTATTCCTAATTTGTACCAAAATACATGTTGTCGGTGTATCTTTGCAATATATATGTTGATGTAAGCATCATTGGTAGCCATATTTTTGATAGTATGCATCACTTGTAGATGGTCAAGAAGATGAACAAAAGAAAAAAGATGGTTAGGGGAGCTGATGTTTTTATTGCACTGGCTGCAATGGCAGTCATTGTTCGGGCTGTAATAAGGAAAAGAAGACCACGCATTACCTATGGGCCAATGCATGAAAGAGACCGAATCAGATTTGATTATCTAAACCAAAAAATATGGCAAAGGGATGTGTTGTGTAAAAACATGTTAATGTTTGAAAGAGCTGCATTTTTTAATTTGTGTGCCATATTGAGGGATCGCAAGTTGCTAGAAGATAGTCCACATCTTAGCGTGGAGCAACAATCGGCGATGTTTTTGCATACAATTGGGTATAATATTCGGAATAGGGTTGTGTCAGCCAACTTTTGTAGATCATACGGCACAGCGAGGAGCACTATGCAGGGCATTGTATGGTATGCTTCTCACCCCACAAATCTGATGCCATTTATGTCTGCATTATGCTAATCAATGTGTGCAATGTTTATAGACCCACAAAGCCGATGCCCCCTTCTTGAATACACCAATTGAACACTATCATGCCATGGCTTCCATTTATGGGACAATGGGGGCCAAGGGGCAGAATGCTAGGTCTGGCAACGATCTTCTTTCTACTGATCTCGAAGAAGAGGAGAATGGTGAGGTGAACACGTCACCAAATGTTGGTGAGTCTTTTGACCCCAAAGCACCACCCAAAAAGAAGGCTAAGGTAAAGCATGTTGTTGATGATCCACTAGTTATCACTCTCAAAGATGGGTTCAAACTTGTGGCTGAAGCGCTTGTGAAGTCTAGTGGAGATGATGATGACATACCCGATGACCTTTGGGATGTACTATCCACATTGCCAGATTTTGATGAAGAGCACCTAGCCCACTACTATGCTCATCTTGTGGACAACCCCAAGACTGCAAGAGCCTTCATGAAACTTACCCAAACCAACAAGTCCGTTTGGGTGAGTAGGTATGTCAAGAAGAACTTCTAAATTCGATATGGTTGTATGGTTGACAAGTATGTGAACTTGACATGTATGGCTGTAGTGCACTTTGATTGCTTTTGGAGATTTCGTATGTGAACTTGACATGTGTGGCTGTCAAGTATGTGAACTTGACATGTAGGGCTGGAAAAAAAAAGCTCGAAGCTCGCGAGCTAAACAAGTAGCTCATGACTCGGCACGAATCGACTCGAACTCGAAGAATAATGAGTCGAGCCGAGCTTTAGTTTAAGATCGTTTATAGACCAAGTTAAACGAGCCAATCTCACGAGTACTCGTGTAACTCGTTAGGCTCGATACAATAGATCAGCCACTCCCAATAAAAAGAAAGATCAGCCACTAAACAGCCTACATCCCAGGCGCACAACCCAAGGCCCAGCCGTTGAAGGCCTAGCCTCCTAGGAGACTCATGCATTACAAGGAAATTATAATTGTTTAGTGATATATATGTTTAATATATACATAATCATTTTTATCATATTTGAGGGTTTTATGTTTATATCTTTAACGAGCTTAACAAGCTAAACGAGCCAGCTCGCGAGTTATACGAGTCGAGCCAATCTTGGATTTGAGCTCGTTATAGTAACGAGTCGAGTCGAGCTAGTTCGTTAACGAAACGAGCTCTAGCGAGCTGAGCCGAGCTGGCTCGACTCAGCTAGAATTCCAGCCCTATTGACATTTATGGCTCTATTGCACTTTGGTTGCTTTTGGGAATTTCGTATGCTGTTAACTATGTGCACTTTGTTGAAAACTTTGTTATATGTGTTGTCATTTATATGTTAAGATTGTCATATATATTGTTATGTCCTCTTTCTTGAAAATACAAACGAAATGCTGTCGAAATTTTGAATTTTATGTCATTCCATTTTTCATTCCGTGCTTCCAACCAAACAATGAAGCAACCAACCTGCTTCTTTTTTGCTCCTACCAAACACAGGAATGGAACGGACCCGTTCGGCCAGGAGGGGCAAAGAGCATATTGGAGAAGGAGAGGTGGGAATTTTGCTATGGGGCCCGTGAAGGTAGCACCCGAAAAGCAGCAAGTGGCAGCAAAGGCAAATCAAGTGGAGCCCGTGAAAGAAGTGGAGCAATGTTACTAAATTTTCTAGAATTTTTCAAAGATTCAAAATATGATTTTTACATGGTGTATTTTCTCAGCAAACATTCACTAATTTGGTTTGCCGGACAACAGAGTAATGATAAGATGCTATTATTTCAAGTAGTTGCTTAAAATTTAGCAACAGAGCACCCCCACAAAGCATAGTTCTCCTTTTGGCCATCAAAGGTTTCATGGCCTCCCATTTCATACTAACCGCAGGCTTAAGAAGTTTATGTCATGGAGCTTTCAAATGACAAACAACGGTACAATAATCATTGAATTTTTGAAAATTGTTCACCTAGTTGCAGCCAGAATATGCAAACTCAAGCAGAATACCGCAGGACAAAACAGCAGTCACATTTGACAAGCATGCCAACTACCAGCAAGTAGCTGAGTGACATGACGAGATAATTCGCTTTATTCAACAATTACTCCAACGATGGACAACACAACATCTGAGCCTCAAAGTAAGTTTGCAAGTCACACTTACTGCATCATTGCATATGCATGGAAAGAGGAAAAGAGTACAACTAGGAAATGATTCCAAAAATGTTGAATCACTCTTTGGCGGATTATAGAACATGGAAATTCCAACTGCTTTGACATTCGACAAAGCTTCACATCTAGTATCTGTGGGACAGCTTCTCCTGCTCCTTGTAGTACATCGCATACCTACATGGCATCAAAACAAGCCAAGAATGTCAAATGTTTGGCAATCAAAAGACATTACGCTACTCAACTGACAATTTCAATACAATTCTCACAATAAAACGCTGTGAATTACATACAAGACTATCAAATGTGCTGCTGGCAATAATCAGGAGGTTCAAGAGTACGAACTAATAAAAGTATCTGTTGCCATAAGTCACAACCAAAAGTTAGGATTTCTCAGAACTATGACAAGAAACATGTACGCTAGATAATGGGGATCAGGATACTTGTAAGTTGTGACCAAAGGACTAAACCCAAACTCAATACTCTATAGGAGAAACCTTCAAAGCAAGAGCATTTTTGTACTCAATTTCAAGCGTTAACTGATAGTTGAAAATGTGTTAACTGATAGTTCAAAGTAACAATGCGAATTCACAAAGAATATATAGATTCAGATTGCTGAAAAGCATGCAAAAGCATTACAGTGATGTCGTTATCCATACAAGATACTACAGATCTCGCAAACTTGAAGCTACAACTACATGGTTGCAGGATTCCCCATTAACAGTATGAAGCCTAACTTTCATCCGAGGGGGCTTCAACAGTCAGTACTACAACACCAATCAAGTAACCAAATCACATATAACCTCCCTTTTTTCAAGGTATGCATCTTATGTACATTAACCATCATCAACAACAACACCGGAAGACCAACGAGTTTGATAATAAACTATATAATGGAGACAGGCAACCATCGCTAGATCTTTCTCCTCAGGGCACAAAAATTTGCTGAGTGAACTAGGTCTAATCTCCCCCGTCAATTCAACCCCCCCCCACACACACACACACAGAGAGGAAACTAAAACGGCCTGCACAAACCATTGCACTGAATCAGCAAGGTATGAGTTCCCCCTATCATTTCAAATTCATTCCTCAACGAAGAAACAATATGCTTGAACAAACCACTGCAATGAATTGACTAGGTCTAAAATCGGGTACTCAATCGAACCCGAAATCGGATCTCGCTCGCAGCCAACCGAGAGCCACAGGCGACCTACGCAACCCTAGATCCGCCCGACCGACCAGACATCCGCAGGGAACGTTCGCGGGAGGGGGAGGGGAGGGGAGAGGGAGGGACGTACTGGTAGGTGCCGACGACGGGGGTGATGAGGAGCGTGGCGGAGATCCAGTTCTCGGACACCTTGTGGTGGATCTTGGTGGTGATGTCCTTCCACAGGCCCGGCATCACCTGCTGCTGGAACGGCGACAGAGCGTACACCACCGCCTTCATCCGCACCGGCATCTTCCCCATCTTTCTCCTCGCCTCGCCTCGCCTCGCCGCGCCGCTTCTCCTTCTTCCTCGGTCTCCTCCGGCTCCGATTTACCTCAGAACGATGGGGTGGGTGGGTGGCTGGCTTCTGGGTCCCCGGCTTAGGGTTCGGTATTTACGTCAACTGCGGTTGGGCCACGAGCCCATTCGGCGTTTTGGACGGAGGCAATATGAATGTAAATAATGGGCCCGGCCTAGTTAGGAAAGAAAAGAAGAAAAAACAAAGAGCGTGCTGCCAGAGCAACTCCTTCGGGAGCCTCACAACGATCATCGCCACTTGGTGCGCTCTTAGCCGCCCACCACGTGTCGTGCTCCGGGCGCTCCCTTCGGATTTGTTTTTTTTCGCACGCGTTTTCGGCCTTTTAAACGTTTTTTTTTGTTTTTTCGACGTTTTGATTTTCCACCCGTCTTCCTTAACATTTGCACCCAAAAATTCGGAAAAAAAATTGCGCGAAAAAATGTGTTTTTTTTTATTTCTTTCGAGCGAGTCATGGTTTTGCTCCCGCGAGAGTCACGGGCATGCCTCTCGAAAACGGAAAAAAGCACGTTTTCTGTTTTTTTCCTTCCGCGAGAGGCATGGTTGTGCTTTCGCGAGAGTCATGGCAGTGCCTCGCGGAAGCGAAAAAAAGTGTTTTCTGTTTTTTTTTCTTCCGCGAGAGTCACGGTTTTGCTTCCGGGAGAGGCACGGTTGTGCTTTCGCGAGTGTCACGGCCGTGGAAACGAAAAAAAAGTGTTTTCTCTTTTTTTTCGTGAGAGTCACGGTTGTGCCTTCGCGAGAGTCACGGTCGTGCCTCTCGGAAACGAAAAAAAACACGTTTTATCTTCTTTTTTTCTTTCGCAAGAGGCACGATTTTGCTTCAGGGAGAGGCACGATTTTGCTTCCGGGAGAGGCACACGGTTGTGATTTCACGAGAGGCACGGACGTGCCTCTTTCAGAAAGGAAAAAAAACCCGTGCTCCTGGTTCGGTTTTTTCGTCTGATTTTTTCATGAATTTTTTTTCATCAAAACCAATCAACATGGGATCTAGTTTTGAAGATCTCGACGCAAACGGTTCGAGATTTGGATGCACGGTTTAATAGATAAAACGTTTTGAATAAACGGATCTACGAAAAAGAGAAAAACTCTCAGGTTGCGACAAGTGGCGCACATGCAGCGCGCCACTTTTGTCGCAACCTGGGAAGGTGGGAGTGATCTTTGCAATGAGTACTCCTCAATTAGTGATTTTGGCGTGTTGCACAATTAAAACAATGTTGGAATATGTCGATTTGGGCTGGGTCCCGCCCGGATCAGCCGGCCGGCTGGCTGTGAGCGACCTTTGCATTCGTGGCTCGGGCGGCGGAGGCGACGCCATGGCCACGGTCTCATGGCGGCGACAATGTCCTGGTTGTCTCGTTTCATCAAGCTCAAGCATCTGCAGGCGGTCGGTGTGGCCCCCTCTCCATAGGCGTGTCGACTTCTGGATGGTTCGTCGGTGTTAGGTGGCGACGGAGGCGGGCGGACGTGGGAGGCGGCGATGACCGGCACCGTCGCCGCCCGGGCGGCTAGAGTTGCCGACTGCTTGGGTGCCCCCTGCCTAGATCTGGAGTGGCAAGATCTATGAGGGGCGCCGGTTGATGCCCTCTTCGGTGTTGCGTGTCGGCAGTTGGTTGATGACCCACAAGTATAGGGGATCAATCGTAGTCCTTTTGATAAGTAAGAGTGTCAAACCCAACGAGGAGTAGAAGGAAATGACAAGTGGTTTTCAGCATGGTATTCTCTGCAAGCACTGAAATTATAAGTAACGAGTAGTTTGATAGCAAGATAATTTATAATGAGCAAGTAACGGTAACGGTAACAAAAGTGCAGCAAGGTATCCCAATCCTTTTGAGGCAAATAACAGGCCAAAACGGTTTCTTATAATAAGCAAAGCGTTCTTCAGGGTACACGGGAATTTCATCTAGTCACTTTCATCATGTTGATTCGATTCCTGTTTGCTACTTTGATAATTTGATATGTGGGTGGACCGGTGCTTATGTGATGTTCTTACTTGAACAAACCTCCTACTTATGATTAACCCCCTCGCAAGCATCCGCAACTACGAGAAAAGTATTAAGATAAAATCTAACCATAGCATTAAACTTTTGGAACTAAATCAGTCCCTTACGAAGTAGCGCATAAACTAGGTTTCAAGTTTTTGTCACTCTCGCAACCCATCATCTAATAACTACTCCATAATGCATTCTCTTAGGCCCTAATAAGGTGAAGTGTCATATAGTCGACGTTCACATGACACCACTAAGGGAATCACAACATACATATCATCAAAATATCGAACACATATCAAGTTCACATGATTACTTGCAACTAGATTTCTCCTGTGACCTCAAGAATAAAAATAACTACTCACAAATGATAATCATGCTCAATATAAGAGGGGTATTAAATAGCATAATGGATCTAAATAATCTTCCACCGAATAAATCATATGGTCAACTACAAGGTGTAATCAACACTACTAGTCACGCACAAGCACCAATCTAAGGTTCCGCGTACAAAGAATGATCACAAGAGATGAACTAGGGTTTGGGAGGAGATGGTGTTGTTGAAGATGTTGACGGAGATTGCCCTCCCCAAGATGAGAGAGTTGTTGGTGATGATGATGACGATGATTTCCCCCTCCGGGAGGGAAGTCCCCCCGACGAAATCGCTCCACCGGAGGGCAAAAGTTCCTGCAACTATGAGATTGTGCAACTCCCGTTTACCGGAAGAACACTTTGTGTGCTACCAAACGTCAGCAACGAATCGGGTGATTATAAAGGTGCTCTCTGGTGTTTAGAAGGTACATGTTGAGTTGGCATAATTCGAGATTAGGATTTGTCACTCCGATTGTCGGAGAGGTATCTCTGGGCCCTCTCGGTAATACTCATCACCTAAGCCTTGCAAGCATGTAACTAATGAGTTAGTTATGAGATGACGTATTCTGAGCGAGTAAAGAGACTTGCGGTAACGAGATTGAACTAGGTATTGGATACCGACGATCAAATCTCGGACAAGTAACATACCGATGACAAAGGGAACAAAGTATGTTGTTATGCGGTTTGACCGATAAAGATCTTCGTAGAATATGTAGGAACCAATATGGGCATCCGGTCCCGCTATTGGTTATTGACGGAGACATGTCTCGGTCATGTCTACATATTTCTCGAACCGTAGGGTCTATGACGCTTAAGGTTTCGATGATGCTTATATTATGAGTTTATGTATTTTGATGTACGAAGGTTGTTGAGTCCGGATGTGATCACGGACATGACGAGGAGTCTCGAAATGGTCGAGACATAAAGATTGATATATTGGACGGATATATTTGGATACCGGAAAGATTCCGGAGAGTTTGGGAATATCTAGGAGCTCGGGAGGTCTGGAACCCCCAGTAAGTATATGGGCCTTATTAGGCCTTAGTGGAAGGGAGGAGAAGGAGCAAGGGGGGCGCCCAAGCCCAATCCGATTGGGAAGGGGCCGCCCCCTTTCCTTCTCTCCTCCCCCTCTTCCTTCCTTCTCCTACTCCAAATAGGAAAGGGGGCAAACCTACTTGGAGTAGGATTGCCCCCCTAGGCGCGCCACCCCTTGGGCGGCCTCCTCCTCCCTCCCTCCTTTATATACGGGGTAGGGGACACCCTAGAGACACAAGTTGATCATTGAGATCGTTCCTTAGCCGTGTGCGGTGCCCCCCTCCACGATATTACACCTCGGTCATATTGTAGCGGTGCTTAGGCGAAGCCACGCAACAGAGAACATCAAGATCGTCACCATGCCGTCGTCTTGACGGAACTCCTCCCAGCGCCTCTGCTGGATCGAGATCGGGGTGCGTCATCGAGCTGACGTGTGTCAAGAACTCGGAGGTGCCGAGTAACGGTGCTTGGATCGGTTGAACGGAAGGGCGACGACTACTTCCTCTACGTTGCGTCAACGCTTCCGCTTCGGTCTCACGAGGGCGAGACAACACTCTCCCTCTCGTTGCTATGCATCACCATGATCTTGCGTGTGCGTAGGAAATTTTTGAAATTACTCGTTCCCCAACGGTGGCATCCGAGCCTAGGTTTTATGCGTTGATGTTATATGCACGAGTAGAACACAAGTGAGTTGTGGACGATATAAGTCATACCGCCTACCGGCATGTCATACTTTGGTTCAGCGGTATTGTGAGATGAAGCGGCCCGGATCGACATTACGCCAGACGCTTACGCGAGACCGGTTTCACTGTTACGAGCACTCGTGCTTAAAGGTGGCTGGCGGTGTCTGTCTCTCTCACTTTAGTTGAACCGAGTGTGACTACGCCCGGTTCTTGTGAAGGTTAAAACGGAGTCTATTTGACAAACTATCATTGTGGTTTTGATGCGTAGGTAAGAATGGTTCTTGCTAAGCCCATAGCAGCCACGTAAAATTTGCAACAACAAAGTAGAGGACGTCTAACTTGTTTTTGCAGGGCATGTTGTGATGTGATATGGTCAAGACGTGATGCTATATTTTATTGTATGAGATGATCATGTTTTGTACGAAGTTATCGGCAATGGCTGGCAGAGCCATATGGTTGTCGCTTTATTGTATGAAATGCAACGCATACGTAATTGCTTTACTTTATCACTAAGCGGTAGCGATAGTCGAGAAGCAATAGATGGCGAACGACAATGATGCTACGATGGATATCAAGGTGTCGCTACCGGTGGCGATGGTGATCACGATGGTGCTTCGGAGATGGAATCACAAGCACAAGATGATGATGGCCATATCATATCACTTATATTGATTGCATGTGATGTTTATCCTTTATGCATCTTATCTTGCTTTGATTGTGGTAGAATTTTAAGATGATCTCTCACTAAAATTATCAAGAAGTGTTCTCCCCGAGTATGCACTGTTGCCAAAGTTCGTCGTGTCGAGACACCACGTGATGATCGGGTGTGATAAGCTCACGTCCATCTACAACGGGTGCAAGCCAGCTTTTGCACAAGAGAATACTCGGGTTAAACTTGACGAGCCTAGCATATGCAGATATGGCCTCGAACACGGAGACCGAAGGTCGAGCGTGAATCATATAGTAGATATGATCAACATGATGGTGTTCACCATTGAAAACTACTCCATCTCACGTGATGATCGGTTATGGTTTAGTTGATTTGGATCACGTGATCACTTAGATGACTAGAGAGATGTCGTCTAAGTGGGAGTTCTTAAGTAATATGATTAATTGAACTTAAATTTATCATGAACTTAGTACCGATAGTATCTTGCTTGTCTATGTTTGTTTGTAGATAGATGGCTCGTCTTTGTTGTTCCGTTGAATTTTAATGCGTTCTTTGAGAAAGCAAAGTTGAAAGATGATGGTAGCAATTACATGGATCGGGTCCGTAACTCGAGGATTATCCTCATTGCTGCCTGTAAGAGTTACGTCTGGAAGCACCGCTGGGTGCGTGCCAGCCGCCGATGTAACCGACGACGTTAAGAACGTCTCCGCGAGCAAAGCGATGACTACTCTATAGTTCGATGTGCCATGCTTTACGGCTTAGAACCGGGTCTTCAACGACGTTTTGAACGTCATGGAGCATATGAGATGTTCCAGAGTTGAAGTTAATATTTCAAGCAAATGCCCGGATTGAGAGATATGAAGTCTCCAATAAGTTCTATAGCTACAAGATGGAGGAGAATAGTTACGTCGGTGAACATATACTCGTAATGTGCAGGTATAACAATCAATTGATTCAACCGGGAGTTAATCTTCCGATGATAGTGTTATTGATGTAATTCTTCAATCATCGCCACCAAGCTACAAGAGCTTTGTGATGAACTATAATATGCAAGGGATGAACAAGACTATTCCCGAGCTCTTCGCGATCTTTGAAAGTCGCGGAGGTAGAAATCAAGAAGGAGCATCAAGTGTTGATGGTCAACAAGACCACTAGTTTCAAGAAAAGGGCAAAGGGAAGAAGAAGGGAACTTCAAAAGAGCGGCAAGCAAGTTGCTGCTCAAGAGAAGAAACCCAAGTCGGACCTAAGCTCAAAGCGAGTGCTTCTCCGCAAGCGATCGACCTTTGAAGCGGAACTGCCCCAAGTATTTGGCGGATAAGAAGGATGGCAAAGTAAACAAAGGTATATGTGATATACATGTTATTGTTGTGTACCTAACTAGAGCTCGTAGTAGCACTGGTATTTGATCTTGGTTACATTGCTAATATTTGCAACTCAAGCAGGGACTACGGAATAAGCGAGCATCGCCAAGGATGAGGTGACGATGCGCGTGGGAAGCGGTTCCAAAGTCGATGTGATCGCCGTCGACACGCTACCTCTACATCTACCATCGGGATTAGTTTTAGACCTGAATAATTGTTATTTGGTGCCTGCGTTGAGCATGAACATTATTGTTGGGGAACGTAGTAATTTCAAAAAAATTCCTACGCACACGCAAGATCATGGTGATGCATAGCAACGAGAGGGGAGAGTGTTGTCTACATACCCTTGTAGACCAAGCGGAAGCGATCTGGCGTAGAGGAAGTAGTCGACGTTCTCCTCGCGATCCAACCGATCCCGGCGCCGTTACTCCGGCGCCTCGAAGTTCTTGACACACGACAACTCGGTGGCGCTCCTCGGGCTCCGATCCGGCAAAGCTCGGGAGAGAGTTCCGTCAAGACGACGGCGTGGTGGCGATCTTGATGTTCTACCGACGCAGGATTCGCCTAAGCACCGCCACGATATGACCGAGGTGGAATATGGTGGAGGGGGCACCAGACACGGCTAAGGAGCGATCTCAAGGATCAACTTGTGTGTCTTAGGGTGCCCCCCCCCCGTGATATAAAGGAGCAAGGGGAGGGCGGCCGGCCCTAGAGGGCGCGCCAAGGGGGGGAGTCCTCCTCCTAGTGGGAGTAGGACTCCCTTTCCTAGTCCAACTAGGAGGGGAAGGGGAAGGAAGGAGAGGAGAGGAGAGGGAAGGGGGCGCCCCCTCCTGTCCAATTTGGACTCCCCATGGGGCGCGCCACCTCTGGCGCAGATCCTCTCTCTCCCTCGTGGCCCATTAAGGCCCATTACTTCCCGGGGTTCAGTAACCCCTCCGGCACTCCGGTATTATCCGAAACCACTCGGAACCATTCCGATGTCCGAACATAGCTGTCAAATATATCAATCATTATGTCTCGACCATTCCGAGACTCCTCGTCGTGTCCGTGATGACATCTGGGACTCCAAACTCCTTCGGTACATCAAAATACACAAACTCATAATATAACCGTCATCGAAACCTTAAGCGTGCGGACCCTACGGTTCGAGAACAATGTAGACATGACCGAGACACGTCTCCGATCAATAACCAATAGCGGGACCGGATGCCCATATTGGCTCCTACATATTCTACGAAGATCTTTATCGGTCGACCGCATAACAACATACGCTTGTTCCTTTGTCATCGGTATGTTACTTGCCCGAGATTCGATCGTCGGTATCCAATACCTAGTTCAATCTCGTTACCGCAAGTCTCTTTACTCGTTCCGTAATACATCATCTTGCAACTAACTCATTAGTTGTAATGCTTGCAAGGCTTAAGTGATGTGCATTACCGAGAGGGCCCAGAGATACCTCTCCAGACAATCGGAGTGACAAATCCTAATCTCGAAAACGCCAACCCAACATCGCCTTTGGAGACACTGTAGTACTCCTTTATAATCACCCGATTCACGTTGTGACGTTTGGTAGTACCAAAGTGTTCCTCCGCAAACGGAGTTGCATAATCTCATAGTTATAGGAACATGTATAAGTCATGGATAAAAGCAATAGCAACATACTAAACGATCGGGTGCTAAGCTAATGGAATGGGTCATGTCAATCAGATCATTCAACTAATGATGTGACCTTGTTAATCAAATGACAACTCCTTTGTCTATGGTTAGGAAACTTAACCATATTTGATTAACAAGCTAGTCTTGTAGAGGCATACTAGTGACACTCTGTTTGTCTATGTATTCACACATGTATTATGTTTCCGGTTAATACAATTCTAGCATGAATAATAAACATTTATCATGTAATAAGGAAATAAATAATAACTTTATTATTGCCTCTAGGGCATATTTCCTTGATCTCCCACTTGCACTAGAGTCAATAATCTAGATTACACAAGAATGATTCTAACACCCATGGAGTCTTGGTGCTGATCATGTTTTGCTCGTGGAAGAGGCTTAGTCAAGCGGGTGCGCTACATTCAGATCCGTATGTATCTTGCAAATCTCTATGTCTCCCACGGACCAAATCCGGATGGAATTGAAGTGTCTCTTGATGTGTTTGGTTCTCTTGTGAAATCTGGATTCCTTCGCTAAAGCAATTGCTCGATATTGTCACAAAAGATTTTCATTGGACCCGATGCACTAGGTATGACACCTAGATCGGATATGAACTCCTTCATCCGACTCCTTCATTAGCTGCTTCGAAGCTGCTATGTACTCCGCTTCACATGTAGATCCCGCCACGACGCTTTGTTTAGAATCGCACCAATCGGCAGCTCCACCGTTTAGTGTAAATCGTATCCGGTTTGCGATTTAGAATCGTCCGGATCGGTGTCAAAGCTTGCATCAACGTAACCATCACGATGAGCTCTTTGTCACCTCCATATCGAGAACATATCCTTAGTCCTTTTCGGTACTTCAGGATGTTCTTGACGCTGTCGATGATCCACTCTGGATTAGTTTGGTACCTCCTGCTAAGCTAATAGCAAGGCACACATCAGTGCAGTACATAGCATTGCATACATGATAGAGCCTATGGGTGAAGCATAGGAACATCTTTCATTTTCTCTCTATCTTCTGCGGTGGTCGGGCATTGAGTCTTACTCAACTTCACACCTTGTAACACAGGCAAGAACCCTTTCTTTGCTTGATCCATTTTGAACTTCTTCAAAACTTTGTCAAGGTATGTGCTTTGTGAAAGTCCAATTAAGCGTCTTGATCTATCTCTATAGATTTTGATGCCCAATATGTAAGCAGCTTCACCAAGGTCCTTCATTGAAAAACTCTTATTCAGTACCCTTTATGCTATCCAGAAATTCTATATCATTTCCAATTAGTAATAAGTCATCTACATATAATATCGTAAATGCTCTGAGCTCCCACTCACTTTCTTGTAAAACAAAGCTTCTCCAAAAGTCTCAGTATAAACCCAAATGCTTTGATCACACTATCAAAGCGTTTATTCCAACTCCGAGATGCTTGCACCAGTCCATAAATGGATCATTGGAGCTTGCACACTTTGTTAGCTCCTTTGGATCGATAAAACCTTCGGTTGCATCATATACAACTCTTCTTCGTAAATCCATTCAGAATGCGTTTTACATCCATTTGCCAAATTTCATAATCATAAAATGCGGCAATTGCTAACATGATTCGGACAGACTTAAGCATCACTACTGGTGAGAAGGTCTCATCGTAGTCAATCCCTTGAACTTGTCGAAACCCTTTGCGACAAGTCGAGCTTTAATGACGATAACATTACCGTCGGCGTCGGTCTTCTTCTTGAAGATCCACTTGTTTTCTATTGCTTGCCGACCCTCGGGCAAGTCAACCAAAGTCCACACTTTGTTTTCATACATGGATCCCATCTCGATTTCATGGTCTCAAGCCATTTTGTGGAATCTGGGCTCACCATCGCTTCTTCATAGTTCGTAGGTTCATCATGATCTAGTAGCATGACTTCCGAGCAGGATTACCATACCACTCAGTGCGGATCTTACTCTGGTTGATCTACGAGGTTACGTAGTAACTTGATCTGAAGTTTCATGATCAACATCATCAACTTCCTCACTATTTGGTGTAGATGTCGCAGAAACCGGTTTCGTGATAAACTACTTTCAATAAGGAGGCGGCATGCGATTACCTCATCAAGTTCTACTTTCCTCCCACTCACTTCTTTCGAGAGAAACTCCTTCTCTAGAAAGGATCCATTCTTAGCAACAAATGTCTTGCCTTCGGATCTGTGATAGAAGGTGTACCCAACTGTCTCCTTTGGGTATCCTATGAAGACACATTTCTCCGATTTGGGTTCGAGCTTATCAGGTTGAAGCTTTTTCACATAAGCATCGCATCCCCAAACTTTAAGAAACGGCAACTTTGGTTTCTTGCTAAACCATAGTTCATAAGGTGTCGTCTCAACGGATTTTGACGGTGTTCTATTCAGCGTGAATGCGGCCGTCTCAAGAGCATAACCCCAAAACAATAGCGGTAAATCTGTAAGAGACATCATAGATCGCACCATATCTAGTAAAGTGTGATTACGACGTTCGGACACACCATTACGCTGTGGTGTTCCGGGTGGCGTGAGTTGCGAAACTATTCCGCATTGTTTCAAATGTAGACCAAACTCGTAACTCAAATATTCTCCTCCACGATCAGATCGTAGAAACTTTATTTTCTTATTACGATGATTTTCAACTTCACTCTGAAATTCCTTGAACTTTTCAAATGTTTCAGACTTGTGTTTCATTAAGTAGATATACCCATATCTTCTTAAATCATCTGTGAAGGTGAGAAAATAACGATATCCGCCACGAGCCTCAACATTCATCGGACCACATACATCTGTATGTATGATTTCCAACAAATCTGTTGCTCTCTCCATAGTACCGAGAACGGGTTTTAGTCATCTTGCCCATGAGGCACGGTTCATAAGTGCCAAGTGATTCATAATCAAGTGACTCCAAAAGTCCATCAATATGGAGTTTCTTCATGCGCTTTATACCGATATGACCTAAGCGGCGATTGCCACAAATAAGTTGCACTATCATTATCAACTCTGCATCTTTTGGTTTCAACATTATGAATATGTGTATCACTACTATCGAGATTCATTAAAATAGACCACTCTTCAAGGGTGCATGACCATAAAAGATATTACTCATATAAATAGAACAACCATTATTCTCTCGATTTAAATGAATAACCGTCTCGCATCAAACAAGATCCAGATATAATGTTCATGCTCAACGCGGCACCAAATAACAATTATTTAGGTCTAAAACTAATCCGAAGGTAGATGTAGAGGTAGCGTGCCGACCGCGATCACATCGACTTTGGAACCATTTCCCACGCGCATCGTCACCTTGTCCTTTGCGGTGTTAAGCAATCGTAGTCCTGCTTTGAGTTGCAAATATTAGCAATGAAACGATATCAAATACCCAGTGCTCTGCGAGCTCTAGTAAGGTACACATCAATAACATGTATATCACATGTACCTTTGTTCACCTTGCCATCCTTCTTATCCGCCAAATACTTGGGGCAGTTCCGCTTCCAAAGTGACGATCGCTTGCGGTAGAAACACTCGATTTCAGGTTTAGGTCCAGACTTGGGTTTCTTCTCTGAGCGACAACTTGCTTGCTGTTCTTCTTGAAGTTCCTTCTTCTTCCCTTTGCCTTTCTTCTTGAAACTAGTGGTCTTATTGACCATCAACACTTGATGCTCCTTCTTGATTTCTACCTCCAGCCTTTAGCATTGCGTAAAAGCTCGGGCATAGTCTTTACTAACCCTTGCATATTATAGTTCATCATGAAGCCTTTGTAGCTTGGTGGCGGTGATTGAAGAATTTCATCAATGACACAATCATCCGGAAGATTAACTCCCGGTTGACTCAAGTGATTGTAATACCCGGACATTACGAGTATGTGCTCACCGATGCAGACCCATTCTCTTCCATCTTGCAGCTATAGAACTTATTGGAGACTTCATATCTCTCAATCCGGGCATTACTGTTGGAATATCAACTTCAACTCTGGAACATCTCATATGCTCCATGACGTTCAAAACGTCGTTGAAGACCCGGTTCTAAGCCGTAAAGCATGGCACATCGAACTATAGAGTAGTCATCAGCTTTGCTCGCCAGACGTTCTTAACGTTGTCGGTTGCATCAGAAGCGAGAACTGGCACCCAGCGGTGCTTCGGGGCGTAACTCTTACGTGCGACAATGAGGATAATCCTCGAGTTACGGACCCGATCCGTGTAATTGCTACCATCATCTTTCAACTTTGCTTTCTCAAGGAACGCATTAAAATTCAACGGAACAACAACACGAGCCATCTATCTACAAACAAACATAGATAAGCAAGATACTATCGGTACTAAGTTCATGATAAATTTAAGTTCAATTAATCATATTACTTAAGAACTCCCACTTAGATAGACATCTCTAGTCATCTAAGTGATCACGTGATCCAAATCAACTAAACCATAACCGATCATCACGTGAGATGGAGTAGTTTTCAATGGTGAACATCACTATGTTGATCATATCTACTATATGATTCACGCTCGACCTTCGGTCTCCGTGTTCCGAGGCCATATCTCGCATATGCTAGGCTCGTCAAGTATAACTCGAGTATTCTGCGTGTGCAAAACTGGCTTGCACCCGTTGTAGATGGACGAGAGCTTATCACACCCGATCATCACGTGGTGTCTCGCACGACGAACTTTGGCAACGGTGCATACTCGGGGAGAACACTACTTGATAATTTTAGTGAGAGATCATCTTAAAATGCTACCGTCAATCAAAGCAAGATAAGATGCATAAAGGATAAACATCACATGCAATCAATATAAGTGATATGATATGGCCATCATCATCTTGTGCTTGTGATCTCCATCTTGAAGCACCGTCGTGATCACCATAAATCACCGCGCGACACCTTGATCTCCATCGTAGCATCGTTGTCGCCACGCCATCTATTGCTTCTCGACTATCGCTACCGCTTAGTGATAAAGTAAAGCAATTACAGTATGCGTTGCATTTCATACAATAAGCGACAACCATATGGCTCCCGCCGATTGCCGATAACTTAGGTTACAAAACATGATCATCTCATACAATAAAATATAGCATCACGTCTTGGCCATATCACATCACAACATGCCTGCAAAAACAAGTTAGGCGTCCTCTACTTTGTTGTTGCAAATTTTACGTGGCTGCTACGGGCTCAAGCAAGAACCAATCTCACCCACGCATCAAAACCACAGCGATACTTCGTCAAATAGACTCGTTTAACCTTCTCAAGGACCGGCGTAGCCACACCTCAGTTCAACTAAAGTTGGAGAAACCGACACCCGCTAGCCACCTTTGTGCAAAGCACGGCGGTAGAACCAGTCTCGCGTGGCGTCTGGCGTAATGTCGGTCCGGGCCGCTTCATCCAACAATACCGCTGAAGCGAAAGTATGACATCTTTGGTAGGCAAGTATGACTTGTATCGTCCACAACTCACTTGTGTTCTACTCGTGCAAAACATCAAACCATAAAACCTAGGCTCGGATGCCCTTTGTTGGGGAGCGTAGTAATTTCAAAAATTTCCTACGCACACGCAAAATCATGGTGATGCATGGCAGCGAGAGGGAGAGTGTTGTCTACATACCCTTGTAGACCAAGCGGAAGCGATCACTGGCGTAGAGGAAGTAGTCGACGTTCTCCTCGCGATCCAACCGATCCCAGCGCCATTACTCCGGCGCCTCAGGAGTTCTTGACACACGTACAGCTCGGTGGCGCTCCTCGGGCTCCAATCCGGCAAAGCTCGGGAGAGAGTTCCGTCAAGACGACGGCGTGGTGACGATCTTGATGTTCTATCGACGCAGGCTTCGCCTAAGCACCGCTTCACGATATGACCGAGGTGGAATATGGTGGAGGGGGCACCGCACACGGCTAAGGAACGATCTCAAGGATCAACTTGTGTGTCTTAGGGTGCCCCCTGCCCCTGTGTATATAAAGGAGCAGGGGGGAGGGCGGCCGGCCCTAGAGGCGCGCCAAGGGAGGAGTCCTCCTCCTAGTGGGAGTAGGACTCCCTTTCCTAGTCCAACTTGGAGGGAAGGGGAAGGAAGGAGAGGGAGGGAGAGGGAAAGGGGCGCGCCCCCTCCTTGTCAGTCGGACTCCCCATGGGGGCGCCACCTCTGGCGCGATCCTCTCTCTCCCTCGTGGCCCATTAAGGCCCATTACTTTCGGGGTTCGGTAACCCTCCGACACTCGGTATTATCCGAAACCACTCGAGAACCATTCCGATGTCCGAACATAGCTGTCCAATATATCAATCTTTATGTCTCGACCATTTCGAGACTCCTCGTCGTGTCCGTGATAACATCCGAGACTCGAACTCCTTGGTACATCAAAATACACAAACTCATAATATAACCGTCATCGAAACCTTAAGCGTGTGGACCCTACGGTTCGAGAACAATGTAGACATGACCGAGACACGTCTCCGATCAATAACCAATAGCGGGACCTGGATGCCCATATTGGCTCCTACATATTCTACGAAGATCTTTATCGGTCGGACCGCATAACAACATCGTTTGTTCCTTTGTCATCGGTATGTTACTTGCCCGAGATTCGATCGTCGGTATCCAATACCTAGTTCAATCTCGTTACGGCAAGTCTCTTTACTCGTTCCGTAATACATCATCTTGCAACTAACTCATTAGTTGTAATGCTTGCAAGGCTTAAGTGATGTGCATTACCGAGAGGGCCCAGAGATACCTCTCCGAGCAATCGGAGTGACAAATCCTAATCTCGAAATCGCCAACCCAACATCCGCCTTTGGAGACACTGTAGTACTCCTTTATAATCACCCGATTACGTTGTGACGTTTGGTAGTACCAAAGTGTTCCTCCGCAAGCGGAGTTGCATAATCTCATAGTTATAGGAACATGTATAAGTCATGGATAAAAGCAATAGCAACATACTAAGCGATCGGTGCTAAGCTAATGGAATGGGTCATGTCAATCGATCATTCAACTAATGATGTGACCTTGTTAATCAAATGACAACTCCTTTGTCTATGGTTAGGAAACTTAACCATCTTTGATTAACAAGCTAGTCTTGTAGAGGCATACTAGTGACACTCTGTTTGTCTATGTATTCACACATGTATTATGTTTCCGGTTAATACAATTCTAGCATGAATAATAAACATTTATCATGTAATAAGGAAATAAATAATAACTTTATTATTGCCTCTAGGGCATATTTCCTTCAATTATATCTGGATCTTGTTTGATGCGAGACGGTTATTCATTTAAATCAGAGAATAATGGTTGTTCTATTTATATGAGTAATATCTTTTATGGTCATGCACCCTTGAAGAATGGTCTATTTTTATTGAATCTCGATAGTAGTGATACACACATTCATAATGTTGAAGCCAAAAGATGCAGAGTTGATAATGATAGTGCAACTTATTTGTGGCACTACCGTTTGGGTCATATCGATTGTAAAGCATGAAGAAACTCCATCTTGATGGACTTCGGAATCACTTGATTATGAATCACTTGGTACTTGCGAACCGTGCCTCATGGGCAAGATGACTAAAACACCATTCTCCGGTACTATGGAGAGAGCAACAGATTTGTTGGAAATCATACATACAGATGTATGTGGTCCGATGAATGTTGAGGCTCGTGGCGGATATCGTTATTTTCTCACCTTCACAGATGATTTAAGCAGATATGGGTATATCTACTTAATGAAGCACAAGTCTGAAACATTTGAAAAGTTCAAAGAATTTCAGAGTGAAGAGGAGAATCATCGTAACAAGAAAATAAAATTTCTGCAATCTGATCGTGGAGGAGAATATTTAAGTTACGAGTTTGGTTTACATTTGAAACAATACGGAATGGTTTCGCAACTCACGCCACCTGGAACACCACAACGAAATGGTGTGTCCGAACGTCGTAATCGTACTTTACTTGATATGGTGCGATCTATGATGTCTCTTACCGATTTACCGCTATCATTTTCGGGTTATGCTTTAGAGACGGCCGCATTCATGTTAAATAGGGCACCATCAAAATCCGTTGAGACGACGCCTTATGAACTGTGGTTTGGCAAGAAACCAAAGTTGTCGTTTCTTAAAGTTTGGGGTTGCGATGCTTATGTGAAGAAACTTCAACCCGATAAGCTCGAACCCAAATCGGAGAAATGAGTCTTCATAGGATACCCAAAAGAGACTGTTGGGTACACCTTCTATCACAGATCCGAAGGCAAGACATTCATTGCTAAGAATGGATCCTTTCTAGATAAGGAGTTTCTCTCGAAAGAAGTGAGTGGGAGGAAAGTAGAACTTGATGAGATAACTATATCTACTCCCTTATTGGAAGGTAGTTCATCACGAGAACCGGTTCCCGTGACAACCACACCAATTAGTGAGGAAGCTAATGATATTGATCATGAAACTTCAGATCAAGTTTCATGAACCTCGAGGTGTACCAGAGTAAGATCCGCACTGTGAGTGGTACGGTAATCCTATTCGGAAGTCATGTTACTTGACAATGATGAACCTACGAACTATGAGGAAGCGATGATGAGCTCAGATTCGCAAAATGGCTAGAAGCCATGAAATCGAGATAGGATCCATGTATGAAAACAAAGTATGGACTTTGGTTGACTTGCCCGATGATCGGCAAGCAATTGAGAATAAATGGATCTTTAAAAAGAAGATCGACGCCGATGGTAATATTCTGTCTATAAAGCTCGACTTGTTGCAAAAGGTTTTCGACAAGTTCAAGGGTTGACTACGATGAGACTTTCTCACCCGTAGCGATGCTTAAGTCTGTCCGAATCATGTTGGCTATTGCTGCATTTCATGATTATGAAATTTGGCAAATGGATGTCAAGAGCGCATTCTTGAATGGATTTCTAGAAGAAGAGTTGTATATGATGCAGCGAAGGTTTTGTTGATCCAAAAGGTCTCGACAAAGTGTGCAAGCTCCGGCGTTCCATTTATGGACTGGTGCAAGCATCTCGGAGTTGGAATAAATGTTTTGATAGTGTGATCAAGGCATATGGTTTTATACAGACTTTTGGAGAAGCCTGTATTTACAAGAAAGTGAGTGTGAGCTCTGTAGCATTTCTACTTTTATATGTTGATGACATATTATTAATTGGAAATGATATAGAATTTTTGGATAGCATAAAGGGATACTTGAATAAAAGTTTTTCGATGAAAGACCTCGGTGAAGCTGCTTACATATTAGGCATCAAGATCTATAGAGATAGATCAAGACGTTTAATAGGACTTTCACAAAGCACATACCTTGACAAAATATTGAAAAATTTCAATATGAATTAGGCAAAGAAAGGATTCTTGCCTATGCTACAAGGTGTGAAGTTGAGTCGAACTCAATGCCCGACCATAGCAGAAGATAGAGAGAAAATGAAAAATGTTCCCTATGCTTCAGCCATAGGCTCTATCATGTATGCAATGCTGTGTACCACACCTGACGTATGCTTAGCAATAAGCTTAGCAGAAGGTACCAAAGTAATCCAGAGTGGATCATCGACAGCGGTCAAGAACATCTGAAATACGAAAAGGACTAAGGATATGTTTCTCGTATATGGAGGTGACAAAGAGCTAGTCGTAAATGGTTACGTCGATGCAAGCTTTGACACCGATCCGGACGATTCTAAATCGCAAACCGGATACGTGTTTATATTAAGCGGTGGAGCTGTAAGTTGGTGCAGTTCTAAACAAAGCGTCGTGGCGGGATCTACATGTGAAGCGGAGTACATAGCGCTTCAAGCGACAAATGAAGGAGTGCGGATGAAGGAGTTCATTTCCGATCTAGGTGTAATACCTAGTGCATCGGGACCAATGAAGATCTTCGTGACAATCTTGGTGCAATTGCTTTAGCAAAGGAATCCAGATTTCACAAGAGGACCAAGCACATCAAGAGACGCTTCAATTCCATTAGGGACCAAGTCCAAGTGGGAGACATAGAGATTTGCAAGATACATACGGATCTGAATGTTGCGAGACCGTTGACTAAGCCTCTCTCACGAGCAAAACATGATCAGCACCAAGACTCCATGGGTGTTAGAATCATTACTATGTAATCTAGATTATTGACTCTAGTGCAAGTGGGAGGATGAAGGAAATATGCCCTAGAGGCAATAATAAAGTTATTATTTATTTCCTCATATCATGATAAATGTTTATTATTCATGCTAGAATTGTATTAACAGGAAACATAATACATGTGTGAATACATAGACAAAACTATAGTCACTAGTATGCCTCTACTTGACTAGCTCATTAATCAAAGATGGTTACGTTTCCGACCATAGACATGTGTTGTCATTTGATTAGTGGGATCACATCATTAGAAGAATGATGTGATTGACATGACCCATTCTGTTAGCCTAGCACTTGATCGTTTAGTATCTTGCTATTGCTTTCTTCATGACTTATACAAAGTTCCGCAACTATGAGATTGTGCAACTCCGTTTACGGAAGAACACTTTGTGTGCTACCAAAAGTCACAACGTAATCGGGTGATTATAAAGGTGCTCTCTGGTGTTTCGAAGGTACATGTTGAGTTGGCATAATTCGAGATTAGGATTTGTCACTCCGATTGTCGGAGAGGTATCTCTGGGCCCTCTCGGTAATACTCATCACCTAAGCCTTGCAAGCATGTAACTAATGAATTAGTTATGAGATGACGTACATGAGCGAGTAAAGAGACTTGCGTAGCGAGATTGAACTAGGTATTGGATACCGACGATCAAATCTCGAGGCAAGTAACATACCGATGACAAAGGGAACAAAGTATGTTGTTATGCGGTTTGACCGATAAAGATCTTCGTAGAATATGTAGGAACCAATATGGGCATCCGTGTTCCGCTATTGGTTATTGACCGGAGACATGTCTCGGTCATGTCTACATTGTTCTCGAACCGTAGGGTCCGCACGCTTAAGGTTTCGATGGCGGTTATATTATGAGTTTATGTATTTTGATGTACGAAGGTTGTTCGAGTCCGGATGTGATCACGGACATGACGAGGAGTCTCGAAATGGTCGAGACATAAAGATTGATATATTGACGGATATATATGGACACCGAAAGGTTCCGGAGAGTTTGGGAATATCTAGGAGCTCGGAGGTTACTGGAACCCCCGTAAGTATATGGGCCTTATTGGGCCTTAGTGGAAGGGAGGAGAAGGAGCAAGGGAGGGCGCCCAAGCCCAATCCGATTGGGAAGGGGCCGACCCCCTTTCCTCTCTCCTCCCCTCTTCCTTCCTTCTCCTACTCCAAATAGGAAAGGGGGGCAAACCTACTTGAGTAGGATTGCCCCCCTAGAAGCGCCACCCCTTGGGCGGCCTCCTCCTCCCTCCCTCCTTTATATACGGGGGTAGGGGGACACCCTAGAGACACAAGTTGATCATTGAGATCGTTCCTTAGCCGTGTGCGGTGCCCCCCTCCACGATATTACACCTCGGTCATATTGTAGCGGTGCTTAGGCGAAGCCCTGCAACAGGAGAACATCAAGATCGTCACCATGCCGTCGTGCTGACGGAACTCCTCCCCGCGCCTCTGCTGGATCGGAGATCGGGGTGCGTCATCGAGCTATACGTGTGTCAAGAACTCGGAGGTGCCGGAGTAGCGGTGCTTGGATCGGTTGAACCGGGAGGACGTACGACTACTTCCTCTACGTTGCGTCAACGCTTCCGCTTCGGTCTACGAGGGTACATAGACAACACTCTCCCCTCTCGTTGCTATGCATCACCATGATCTTGCGTGTGCGTAGGAGTTTTTTTGAAATTACTACGTTCCCCAAGAGTACTATGATCGTCATATACAAAGCTAAGTGGAAGCAAAGATTTTAGAACCATACATTACAAGTCTAGAACCAACTGTTAAGATATTTATGAGAGATCAAGGTTTGCGCATCTCAATCATGATATGTAATAACATTAAAACACACACAAAGACACAATTTATATATACACAATGTGTGTGTGTGTGTGTGTGTGTGTGTGTGTGTGTGTGTGTGTGTGTGTGTGTGTGTGTGTGTGTGTGTGTGTGTGTGTTATGTTGTACAATTGTCAAAATATAATCCAAGGAGAACTTTTGTTACAAATACAATTTATATTTAGTATAAGCCGATTTTTTTGATTTAATTACTAGTTCATAACCAATAAAAATTGGCGACATTATTATGTGGCAACTTAAGTTAAGAAAATATATTCTCATTAAGTATGTAATATGGTAAAATTAAAATTAAGAAGGTATAATTTTTTAGTACAAATGTGATGAAATCATTCAACTGAATTAAGATTAATGCAATCGAAACTGAATTGTTTAGCAGTGATGCAATTAATTCATGTAGTTAATGTCATATAGTATGTACGTATATGCGTATAAATATGAGCAAATTCAAGACACGAGCCCAATATATCTTGAGAGTGATGATCATCCCGGGTGCCTTGTAGTCGGCAGAAATGTCATATACAACTGTTATTACTTGGACAAATAAACATGTTAACTCAATTCGTAAAGATGAATAAACCCTTAACATATACTAGATAAATTTGACTGACCCTCGACATAAGATCATCTCCTAGCAGCCATAATTACCGATGTGCACACATATTTCACTCTATTTGCTTTGCTATAAATCTCTTTCACAAGTTCTCTATTAACATGGATTCCGTTGTTCTAGCATGGCTCATACCATCTTGAATGCAAATAAACCTGTTAACCAGTTAAATAAAAGGATAAAAGAAGATGGAAAATTAACATACTTAACACAGTCAGTTGGTCCCTTCGAAAATAAATAAGTTGGAACCATTGAACTATATAATGAAAATTCAAACTCCAATAGTACTTAACATATTGCAATATAATTTATCGGCCCATCTTTTTATATTTTATTGATAAATACATACTTAATTGATTTTATCAAAATAAAGCTAGCAAATTGATATGATTTGTTCATGGTTGATGAACGGGACCAATCATACAAGGATGAATAAACCCTTGAAAATATCTGATACAATAAACTACCCTGTTCAAAAATAAAGGAAAGCTGAAATCTTTAGGCTAAATTAATCACAAGTCCACCTCGGGTATTGAAAATGTCACAATAGTTGCATAGTCCACCGATAAATGGCGTGTGGACATGCAGCCACGCGAGGTCGGTATCAACACCGCTCGTTCCCTCGTGATTAGTGCTACTCCAATACATTGAGTCTATATACGGATTTCAAGCCACCATACACAAATTGGTATTGCTAGCGTATTGCCTCTGACTTCTCCAGTAGATGGCCCACAAGCCAGCCTCACGCATTGAAACGAGAGGGGCGTTGATTACAGGCCAGCTCCAACTGCTAGCTGCACGCTCATAAATTCTGTGTCATAGCATGTGTGCTCGTAAATACGAATTCAGAAATAACACGAACGAAGAGAGGGATAATTACTCTTGAAACAGATCGGCCGAGGATGCACCGTTTTTAGTGGGCACTTGCGAAATGGGGCAGCAGAGTGCCGAAGAGAGTTGCAGAGAGTAGATAAACAAATTCATACTCTCTCTCTCTCTCTATCTCTCTCTCTCTCTCCATGCATGAAACGGAAAATCTCCATCATTCTACCAATGGCTCAGTGTCTCACAATAGTTCATCGGCTCCTCTAGCACCTCTAGCACACAGATATGGCAGATCTGAATGCAGCTGTATTGTGTTTCTTTAGCAAAATTCCTAATCTCGAGCTGCCATGTGTGTGAGTAAACCATTGAGAATGGGAGTAGTACTGACGATTTGGTTAGCTGCTTCTGTTACTGTTTTGTTTCTTAAACGTCTTATAATGAATCAGCCACACGCTCATGAACACATCGGTACAGTTTACATGTGATGACTACGGGAGAGAGACGCATGAGACTGAGAGTGATAGGTAAGTTGCCTGAGACGCATTTGTTAGCACTAAAGTGTCATGGCCCACTATACAATGTATTCGTTTTGGCATCTATCGATTATCAATGATGTATATATCTTGTATTTATTAAATGCTATATTAACCACAGATCTCAAAGCCAAAACTAATGGTCTAGATATGATCCTCGCGCGGAACCATGTCCCAAAAATCCGCGTCCCGTAGTCCACCTTCTTTTTTACTTCGCCATTCACGAATCACTAATACTTTACTAGTTTCATCATTACAATAAAGTTGGCAAAGTAAAACGATCGGTTCATCGACTATGTATGGGAACCAACCAAAACGGCAGCTGCGATAGCTCCGTGGCACCTTCACACTCCTGCACCACCTCCTTGTTTGATCCAATGTTGTACATGTGTAAACATTTGTCGTGAGGGCTCATCCAATACAAGGTGTTGGGACGCAACCTATACTTGTTGGCGGGACACCACGCTGCATGACTTGAGCTCGCAAATATTGCCCGGCCGCTAATGTTGTTCACCTTAACACACCTTGATCCACCAAAACCCATCTTATAGATGGCAACATCATTGACAGTGCGCAAATCGAAGCCCGCAAAGAAGATCCACACCGTGTGAAGCTTGCCATCGAGGTCTAGGAGAAAGCTTTTATAATGCACACATCCATCACCGCTTGGATGATAGGTAAGTTCGATCCCCTTGGTTTTCACGGTGCTCCACGTCGGCTCCGGTGAGAACTCAAGCACACCATACTTAATATTATTGATTGTATAGTAGAATTTACCACCATACGGTGTCAGACTGTGGACGTGCTCCTTATTCCACCACTGGCATTCCCCAATCTTCACCAGCTTGCCCCCAAGATCATACTCATGCCTTACCCACTCTGGCATCGCCGAACCGACGTGGCAATGGGAAATGTTTGCTTCCGGACTGCCGGCGCAAGCTCGCGCCGGTCGAGGGCGACCCGTCCGATCTAGGAGGATCGAGCGACCCCTGGTACGCCACGTGTGCTTCCAGCGAGTCCTTCTTACCTTATCTACAACGTCATACTGGTTCTCCTCCACACGTCGCTCTCTTCTTTCTCCACACTGCTAACTATCTCCATCGCCCCCACCCCAAGCCATGGGCGGCCACATGCCCTCTCCTTCAAATCCGCCGCTTCTCCTCCGACGAGCTCCTCACGCACTCATAGCTCTATCGCACGCGACCTCCTCTGTTCCCCTTTGCTGCATGGTCTATTGGAGTCAACACGAGGCACTAGCAGATCTTTGCAAGCGATGGTGATGAGGGCTGCTGTCTGCTGTGTGATGGCTGCTGCTAGCCGGCGTCGCGCGCTGCTGCTACCACACGCGCCCGTGGTGCTAGAACCGCGAGTGGCCATGCTGCAACCAGCACACAAGAGTCTTTGGAACCGCAAGTTTAAGACGGTGTCAATTGGAACCGACCCCAATTTTGCTACCATCATCTTGAGTTTTTTGGAACCAACCCATTTTTGTTCGCCACGAGTTTTGTTTTTGCTGGAACCATGTACAATTTTGCTACCACCATATTTGTTTTTTGCTGGAACCATGTACAATTTTGCTACCACCATATTTGTTTTTTGCTGGAAACCAGCCCAAATTTTGCTACCATGTTTTGTTTTTGCTGGAACTAGTGCACCATTTTGTTACCATCGTTTTCGATTTTTGCTACTACGGGTGTTGTTGATTGCTGCATCCAGTTTCATGACGAGTTTTGCTGCTTCATGCCTATGGGAATAAGAGCTAGAGGATGGGGACCGACTACTACTGGAGCTGGAAACCATTTGCCAAAGCTGCATCCATGACACAAAATGCTACATCCGGCATCGTTTTTTGCTGGAATCATAGATATTCACGTTGACGCACAAACAAAGTGGCGATAACGGTGATCTTTTTTTTTTGGAAGCAGCATGATTTTTTGCTACGACCGACAAACATTTTTGTCGCCACCGACGACCATCGGCGTTCCCGGCTTTCACCGGTTGCAATGCCGTCTTCTCCATCATCGTTGCATCATCTGTTATGCGCCTTGTAGCATCCACAACCTGTCGTTGAACCATCGTCGGGCGCAGCTCACAACACCATTCAAGCAGCTCGCGTTCTTGCCGATTCGGGATTGACCCACAAGGCTGCCCTTACAACAACGCCTGCTATAGGCCTATAACAAGGTGACACTACAAGAAATATGTCAACTTATGACCTTCTGTCAGTGACCCTCGAAGAATTGGTCATAAATTTATGACCATTTTAGACCAATTGGTCAAAAGCTGTTTAGGGGGCTTCAAACCCTAAACCATTGCGACCATTTTGGTCAAAAAGGTCATAATTTCCTTACACGAAATGGTCACAAAGCAAACAGTGCTAGTCCGCTGCCTTATTTCTAGTTGTTAATGACCAATATAGATGGTCATAACCTTGTAGATTGTGGTGGGTTGTGATGACTAGGCGCCATCTCATCAGTTTTGCCTATGTGTCATGTCCATGTGGCAGTTTTTGCCCTAGGTTGTGAAGCAACCTATATTTCTATCATTCCCAAAATTCCCAAAAAAATCTCATAAATTCTTTGGGTCATATCTTCATCAAATATGTAAAAATCCTTCCTTGCCTAGTTCAAAACTAATTCAACAATATTCATTTTCTTATTATGTTAACAACAACACTTTATAAAGGAAGTGCTATTTATATATTCTTGATTGCCCTACGAATTTTTGGGCACTCTGTCCTATCCAAATCGTTACCGCATGACAAAATTCAGCTCCATTTGCCTAGCAAATCTTCCTCGGCAAATTTCCAAAGTTTTTGTCCACCTAGAAGCATTGTGAAGGAAGTAACTTTTTTATATCTCTAAATGACATGAAATTTATACAGTTTCTTCATATGCCCAAATTATCACCCTCCTCCAAATTGCAGCTCAGTCAAATTATCTATGTGGGCCCAGGTTCAATTTATATTTTATGGCCAAATTGGCACGTTGCAAAGCAAGTGTTATATAGACCCCTCCTATTACCCTCAAACTTTTCGGGCACTCTTCCATACCCAAATCATTGCCACATGATAATATTCAGCTCAATTTTCCTAGTAAATCTTTCTCGGGAAATTTCCAAAGTTTCTACCTCGAGAGAAGCTTTGTGAAGCAAGTACTAGCTAGGCTTACCCAAATGATCTGAAAATTGACCAGCGCATGACCATACCTAAGTAACTTACCTACACCAATTTTGAGCTCATTTCATTCATCCAATCTCTCTCACTAGTTTTCCCAAGTTTTTGTCCATAGAAGAGCATTGTGAAGGAAGTACTACTTTGGCATGTCCAAATGGTATCAATTTTCTACAATGCTTTCCTATGCCCAAATAACCATCCTCCACAAAATTTCAGCTCAATCCATTCATTATTTTGAGCCCAGCTTCAACATTCATATTTTTGTCCAGCGTGGTACTTTGCAAAGCAAGTACCACCTAGGATCCTCCTTTTGAGCTAAAAATTTGTGAAGACATTCTCCTTAGTAGATAATCATCCTCAGCCAAAACTCACGCCCATTGGCCATGTGCATTTCCCGTAGCGCTAATCAAACACTTGGCTGCTAATTCATGTTTGAGCATCGATCGGTCTTCTCGTGAGTGTCTTATGTTGTAATTTTCTTCCTAGCACCAACCTGGGGAGTGCCCAACCCACTAGACATGCCTAAGCCGCCCAGCACACATGGCAACATTACGGTCACGCGGTGACCACGCGACGGGCATACGAGTTTACGCGCTCTAGAGTTGAGGCCCTCGGCCACCGCCCAAACCTCGACGTATCGCCACCAAACCATGTATTTATGATTAAATAGGTTCTTATGTAACTAGAAATGATTTTTGGAAAAAATAAATAGCAAACTATGAGGCAGCTGCAGTTCAAATTTGACCCGCTTCCAACTGAATTGGCGGAAATTTGTCTTTTTCACGAGAGGTGGATCAAAAAAATTTACACCCAAACATTTTGTCAATTGTGCATTAAATATGGCCTAGTATTTTATAAAAATGATTCGGTCCAATTTTGCAACAATTATTTGGTAGTTCCTTCACAAAAAAACCTCCTTTCGGGCACTCGAAAAATGGAAAATGGTTTTTTCGTCCAACGAAAATGAAAACTTCCTTAGGCAACATTGTTTGCCATTCCAATATGCACCCTTGTGCACAATATGAGATCATTTGAACAAACTATGACACAATATGAAGGTTTCCCAATTTTTTGATTTTTTTTGAATTTTTTATGCCCGTTTCAAAATGCGGTCAAAACGGCGGGCTTGACCGTTCCTAGCTAGTGGTTGAATCTTGGAAAACTTTTGGTGTTTCTCTGATTAAATAGATACTTATGTACCTAGAAATGATTTTTGTAAAAATAAATAGCAAACTATGAGGCAATTGCAGTTCAAATTTGACCGCTTCGGTGAATCGTGAAATTTGTCTTTTTCACGAGAGGTGGATCAAAACTTTTTACACCCAACCATTTTGTCAATTGTGCATTAAATATGGCCTAGTATTTTATAAAAATGATTCGGTCCAATTTTGCAACAAATGTATGGTAGGTCCTTCACAAAAAAACTCATTTCGGGCACTCGGAAAATGGAAATTGAATTTTCTGTGCATAGATGTGCATAGAAAATGAAAACTCCCTTTGTCAATGTTGTTTGCCAATCTAAGATATAAACTTGTGCAAAATATGACATCATTTAAACAACTATTTTATATGTCTTTCACCAAAAAACTCATTTTGAGCATTGAAAAATGGAATGAAAAATTTGTATGTAATCAATCATGACCAATTTATATGGTCAAAAGATCTTCAAATTATTTGGTGCGCTCTGATTGGTCCATAGGTATATCACGCGGATCATGCGTCAACCACCGTTGGATGCTTCTGGATCCAACGACAGCCCTCGCCCCGTTACCCTCTCACCCAAACCCTAACTTCTGGATCCCCACCTCTCCCCCGATCCACTCTCCCCTCTCGTCCCACAGCCGCCACCCCCCAACCCTCTCGCTCCTTCTCAATCTCTCGATCCCCAACCACCCAGCCGCCGCCGCCACCATCCTCCTTCCTCTCCCCCAACCCCGGCCGCCGTCAACCCCTCACCTTCCCTTCTCTCCCACGGCTGCGGTCGGATCCGTGCTTGTTGGGAACGTAGTAATTTTAAAAAATTTCCTACGCACACGCAAGATCATGTTGATGGCATAGCAACGAGAGGGGAGAGTGTATGTCCACGTACCCTCGTAGACCGTAAGCGGAAGCGTTAGCACAACGCGGTTGATGTAGTCGTACGTCTTCACGATCCGACCGATCCAAGCACCGAACGTCACGGAGCCTCCGAGTTCAGACACGTTCAGCTCGATGGCGTCCCTTGAACTCCGATCCAGCCGAGTGTCGAGGGAGAGTTCCGTCAAGACGACGGCGTGGCAGGCGATCTTGATGTTCTATCGGCGCAGGGCTTCGCCTAAGCTTGCGACGATATGACCGAGGTGGAATATGGTGGAAGGGGCACGCGACACGGCTAAGGAACGACCCGTAGATCAACTTGTGTGTCTAGGGTGCCCCCCGCCCCCGTATATAAAGGAGGGAGGGAGGAGGAGGCCGGTCTAGGAGGACGCGTGCCATAGGGGAGTCCTACTCCCGCCGGGAGTAGGATTCCCCCTTTCCTAGTCCAACTAGGGATCCTTCCATGTAGTAGGAGTAGGAGACTAGGAAGGGAAGAGAGAAGGAAGGAAGGAGGTGCGGCCCTCCCCTAGTCCAATTCGGACTAGGCCTTGGGCGCGGCCTGCCCTAGGCAGCCCTCTCTCTTTCCCAGGCCCAATAAGGCCCAATACTTCTCCCGGCGAATTCCGTAACTCTCCCAGTACTCGATAAATACCGAATGACTCGGAACCTTTCCGAACTCGAATATAGTCGTCCAATATATCGATCTTTACGTCTCGACCATTTCGAGACTCCTCGTCATGTCCCCGATCTCATCCGGGACTCGAACTCCTTCGGTACATCAAAACTCATAAACTCATAATATAACCGCATCGAAACCTTAAGCGTGCGGACCCTACGGGTTCGAGAACTATGTAGACATGACCTAGAACTATTCTCGGTCAATAACCAATAGCGGACCTGGATGCCCATATTGGCTCCTACATATTCTACTGAAGATCTTTATCGGTCAAACCGCATAACAACATCGTTGTTCCTTTGTCATCGGTATGTTACTTGCGAGATTCGATCGTCGGTATCCAATACCTAGTTCAATCTCGTCACCGCAAGTCTCTTTACTCGCTTCGTAATGCATCATCCGTAACCAACTCATTGGTCGCATTGCTTGCAAGGCTTATAATGATGTGCATTACCGAGAGGGCCCAGAGATACCTCTCCGACAATCGGAGTGACAAAACCTAATCTCGAAATCGCCAAATCAACATGTACCTTCGGAGACACCTGTAGTACTCCTTTATAATCACCCGATTACGTTGTGACGTTTGGTAGTACCAAAGTGTTCCTCCGTAAACGGAGTTGCATAATCTCATAGTTACCGGAACATGTATAAGTCATGAAGAAAGCAATAGCAACATACTAAGCGATCAAGTGCTAAGCTAACGGAATGGGTCAAGTCAATCACATCATTCTCCTAATGATGTGATCCGTTAATCAAATGACAACTCTTTTGTCCATGGCTAGGAAACATAACCATCTCTCGATAAACGAGCTAGTCAAGTAGAGGCATACTAGTGACACTATGTTTGTCTATGTATTCACACATGTATTATGTTTCCGGTTAATACAATTCTAGCATGAATAATAAACATTTTATCATGAAATAAGGAAATAAATAATAACTTTATTATTGCCTCTAGGGCATATTTCCTTCAGTCTCCCACTTGCACTAGAGTCAATAATCTAGTTCACATCGCCATGTGATTTAACACCAATATTCATATCTGTATATGATTAACACCCATAGTTCACATCATAATGTGACCAACATCTAAAGGGTTTACTAGAGTCAATAATCTAGTTCACATCGCTATGTGATTAACACCCAAAAAGTACTAAGGTGTGATCATGTTTTGCTCATGAGAGAAGCTTAGTCAACGGGTCTGTCACATTCAGAGCCGTATGTATTTTGCAAATATTTTATGTCCACAATGCTCTTGCGGAGCTACTCTAGCTAATTGCTCCCACTTACAATATGTATCCAGGTTGAGACTTAGAGTCATCGGATCGGTGTAAAAGTTTGCCTTGATGTAGCTTTTACAACAAACTCTTTTATCACCTCCATAATCGAGAAACATCTCTTTAGTCCTTACTAAGGATATTCTTGACCAATGTCCGATGATCTACTCCTAGATCACTATTGTACTCCTTGCCAAATTGAGCAAGGTATACAATAGGTCCAGTACATAGCATAGCATACTTTATAGAACCTATGGTGAGGCATAGGGAATGACTTTTCATTCTCTTTCTATTTTCTGCTGTGGTCGGGATTTGAGTCTTACTCAATTTCATACCTTTGCAACACAGGCAAGAACTCTTTCTTTGACTGTTCCATTTTGAACTATTAAAATCTTGCCAAGGTATGTACTCATTGAAAATCTTATCAAGCGTCTTGATCTATCTCAATAGATCTTGATGCTCAATATGTAAGTAGCTTTTACTGAGGTCTTTTTCTTTTAAAGAACTCATTTAAAACACTCCTTTATGCTTTGCAGAAAAAATTCTACATCATTTCTGATCAACAATATGTCGCTCACTTATACTAATCAGAAAGGCTGTAGTGCTCCCACTCACTTTATTGTAAATACAGGCTTCATCGTAAGTCCATATAAAACTATATGCTTTGATCAACTTATCAAAGCGTATATTCCAACTTCGAGATGCTTGCACCAGTCCATAGATGGATCATTTGGAGCTTGCACATTTTGTTAGCACCTTTAGGATTGACAAAACCTTACGGTTGCATCATATACAACTCTTCTTTAATAAATTCATTAAGGAATGCAGTTTTGACATCCATTTGCCAGATTTCATAAAATGTGGCAATTGCTAACATGATTCAGACAGACTTAAGCATCGATACGAGTGAGAAAATCTCATCGTATTCAACACCTTGAACTTGTTGAAAACTTTCGCAACAAGTCGAGCTTGGTAGATAGTAACACTACTATCAGTGTCCGTCTTCCTCTTGAAGATCCATTCATTTAACATGGCTTGCTGATCATCGAGCAAGTCAATCAAAGTCCATACTTTGTTGTCATACATGGATCATATCTCAGATTTTATGGCCTCAAGCCATCTCGCTGAATCTGGGCTCATCATCGCTTCCTCATAGTTCGAGGTTCATCATGGTCTAGTATCATGACTTCCGAACATGATTACTACACCACTCAGTGCGGATCTTACTCGGAAGACCTACGAGGTTACGTAGTAACTTGATCTGAAGTTTCATGATCAATATCATTAGCTTCCTCACTAATTGGTGTATTTGTCACAGGAACTGATTTTTGTGATGAACTACTTTCCAATAAGGGAGCAGGTACAGTTACCTCATCAAGTTCTACTTTCCTCCCACTCACTTCTTTCGAGAGAAACTCCTTCTCTAGAAAGGATCAATTTTTAGCAATGAATATCTTGCCTTCGGATCTGTGATAGAAGGTGTACCCAACAATTTCCTTTGGGTATTCTATGAAGACGCTCTTCTCTGATTTGGGTTCGAGCTTATAAGGATGAAACTTTTTCACATAAGCATCGCAACCCCAAACTTTAAGAAACGACAACTTGGGTTTCTTGCTAAACCACAGTTCATATAGTGTCGTCTCAATGGATTTAGATGGTGCCCTTTTAACGTGAATGCAGCTGTCTCTAATGCATAACCCCAAAACGACAATGGTAAATCAGTAAGAAACATCATAGATCGCACCATATCCAATAAAGTACGATTACAACGTTCGGACACACCATAATGTTGTGGTGTTCCAGGTGGCGTGAACTGTGAAACTATTTCACATTGTTTTAGTTGAAGACCAAACTCGTAACTCAAATATTCGTCTCTGCGATCAGATCGCAGAAACTTTATTTTCTTGTTATGATGATTTTTCCACTTCACTCTGAAATTCATTGAACCTTTCAACTATTTCAGACTTATGTTTCATCAAGTAGATATACCCATATCTTGCTCAAATCATCTTGTGAAGGTCAGAAAATAATGATACTTGCCACAAGCCTTCATACTCATTGGTCTGCATACATCAGTATGTATTATTTCCAATAAGTCAGTAGCTCGTTCCATTGTTCCGAAGAACGGAGTTTTAGTCATCTTGCCCAAAAGGCACGGTTCGCAAGCATCAAATGATTCATAACCAAGTGATTCTGAAAACCCATCTTTATGGAGTTTCTTCATGCGCTTTACACCGATATGACCCAAACGGCAGTGCCACAAATAAGTTGCACTATCATTATTAACTTTGTATCTTTTGGCTTCAATATTATGAATGTGTGTATCATACAATAGAGATCCAACAAACCATTTTCATTGGGTGTATGACCATAGAAGGTTTTATTCATGAAAACAGAACAACAATTATTCTCTAACTTACATGAACAACCGTATTGCAATAAACATGATCAAATCATATTCGCAAACACCAAATAACACCTATTTAGGTTTAACACTAATCCCGAAAGTATAGGGAGTGTGCGATGGTGATCATATCAATCTTGGAACTATTTCCAACACACATCGTCACTTCACCCTTAACTAGTCTCTGTTTATTCTGCAACTCCCGTTTCGAGTTACTAATCTTAGCAACCGAACAAGTATCAAATACTCAGGGGCTGCTATAAACACTAGCAAGGCACACATTAATAACATGTATATCAAATATACCCTTGTTCACTTTGCCATCCTTCTTATCTACCAAATATTCAGGGCATTTCCGCTTCCAGTGACTATTTCCTTTGCAGTGTAAGCACTTAGTTTCAGGCTATGGTCCAGCTTTGGGCTTCTTCGCAGGAGTGACAACTTGTTTGTCTTTCCACTTGAAGTTCCCTTTCTTTCCCTTTGCCCTTTTCTTGAAACTAGTGGTCTTGTCAATCATCAACACTTGATGCTCTTTCTTGATTTCTACCTTCGTCGATTTCAACATCACAAAGAGCTCGGGAATCGTTTTCGTCATCCCTTGCATACTATAGTTCATCACGAAGTTCTACTAACTTGGTGATGGTGACTAGAGAATTCTGTCAATCATTATCTTATCTGGAAGATTAACTCCCACTTGATTCAAGCGATTGAAGTACCCAGACAATCTGAGCACATGTTCACTAGTTGAGCGATTCTCCTCCATCTTTTAGCTATAGAACTCATTGGAGACTTCATGTCTCTCAACTCGGGTATTTGCTGGAAATATTAACTTCAACTCCTGGAACATCTCATATGGTCCATGACGTTCAAAACGTCTTTGAAGTCCCGATTCTAAGCCGTTAAGCATGGTGCACTAAACTATCAAGTAGTCATCATATTGAGCTAGCCAAACGTTCATAACGTCGCATACGCTCTGCAATAGGTTTGTCACCTAGCGGTGCATTAAGGACATAATTCTTACGTGCAACAATGAGGATAAACCTCGGATCACGGATCCAATCCGCATCATTGCTACTAACATCTTTCAACACAATTTTCTCTAGGAACATATCAAAATAAACATATGAAAGCAACAATGCAAGCTATTGATCTACAACATAATTTGCAAAATACTACCAGGACTAAGTTCATGATAAATTATAGTTCAATTAATCATATTACTTAAGAACTCCCACTTAGACAGACATCTCTCTAGTTATCTAAGTGATCACGTGATCCAAATCAACTAAACCATGTCCGATCATCACGTGAGATGGAGTAGTTTCAATGGTGAACATCTCTATGTTGATCATATCTACTATAGGATTCACGCTCAACCTTTCGGTCTTCGTGTTCCGAGGCCATATCTCAGATATGCTAGGCTCGTCAAGTATAACTTTGAGTATTCGCGTGTGCAACTGTTTTGCACCGTTGTATTTGAGCGTAGAGCCTATCACACCCGATCATCACGTGGTGTCTTAGCACGAAGAACTTTCGCAGCGGTGCATACTCGGGAGAACACTTCTTGATAATTAGTGAGAGATCATCTTAAAATGCTACCGTCAATCAAAGCAAGATAAGATGCATAAAGGATAAACATCACATGCAATCCATATAAGTGATATGATATGGCCATCATCATCTTGTGCTTGTGATCTCCATCTCCAAGCACCGTCGTGATCACCATCGTCACCGCGCGACACCTTGATCTCCATCATAGCATCGTTGTCGTTTCGCCATCTATTGCTTCTACGACTATCGCTACCACTTAGTGATAAAGTAAAGCAATTATGTATGCGTTGCATTTCATACAATAAGCGACAACCATATGGCTCTGCCGATTGCCGATAACCGGTTACAAAACATGATCATCTCACACAATAAAATATAGCATCACGTCTTGACCATATCACATCACAACATGCCCTGCAAAAACAAGTTAGACGTCCTCTACTTTGTTGTTGCAAATTTTACGTGGCTGCTACGGGCTTAGCAAGAACCGTTCTTACCTACGCATCAAAACCACAACGATAGTTTGTCAAATAGACTCCGTTTTAACCTTCACAAGGACCGGGCGTAGCCACACTCGGTTCAACTAAAGCTGGAGAAACTGACACCCGCCAGCCACCTATGTGCAAAGCACGTCGGTAGAACCAGTCTCGCGTAAGCGTACGAGTAATGTCGGTCCGGGCCGCTTCATTCAACAATACCGCCGAACCAAAGTATGACATGCTGGTAGGCAGTATGACTTGTATCGCCCACAACTCACTTGTGTTCTACTCGTGCATATAACATCAACGCATAAAACCTAGGCTCGGATGCCACTGTTGGGAACGTAGTAATTTTAAAAAAAAATCCTGCGCACACGCAAGATCATGTTGATGGCATAGCAACGAGAGGGGAGAGTGTATGTCCACGTACCCTCGTAGACCGTAAGCGGAAGCGTTAGCACAACGCGGTTGATGTAGTCGACGTCTTCACGATCCGACCGATCCAAGCACCGAACGACGGAGCCTCCGAGTTCAGACACGCTCAGCTCGATGACGCCCTCGAACTCCGATCCTCGAGTGTCGAGGAGAGTCCGTCAAGACGACGGCGCAGGACGATCTTGATGTTCTACCGGCGCAGGGCTTCGCCTAAGCTTCGCGACGATATGACCGAGGTGGAATATGGTGGAAGGGGGCACCGCACACGGCTAAGGAACGACCCGTAGATCAACTTGTGTGTCTAGGGTGCCCCCCGCCCCCATATATAAAGGAGGGAGGGAGGAGGAGGCCGGCCTAGGGAGGAGGCGCGCCATAGGGGAGTCCTACTCCCACCGGGAGTAGGATTCCCCCTTTCCTAGTCCAACTAGGGATCCTTCCATGTAGTAGGAGTAGGAGACTAGGAAGGGAAGAGAGAAGGAAGGAAGGAGGGTGCGGCCCCTCCCTAGTCCAATTCGGACTAGGCCTTGAGGGCGCGGCCTGCCCTAGGCAGCCCTCTCTCTTCCGCAGGCCCAATAAGGCCCAATACTTCTTCCGGCGAATTCCGTAACTCTCCCAGTACTCGATAAATACCGAATGACTCGGAACCTTTCCGAACTCCGAATATAGTCGTCCAATATATCGATCTTTACGTCTCGACCATTTCGAGACTCCTCGTCATGTCCCCGATCTCATCCGGACTCGAACTCCTTCGGTACATCAAAACTCATAAACTCATAATATAAGCATCATCGAAACCTTAAGCGTGCGGACCCTACGGGTTCGAGAACTATGTAGACATGACCTAGAACTATTCTCGGTCAATAACCAATAGCGGGACCTGGATGCCCATATTGGCTCCTACATATTCTACGAAGATCTTTATCGGTCAAACCGCATAACAACATACGTTGTTCCCTTTGTCATCGGTATGTTACTTACCCGAGATTCGATTGTCGGTATCCAATACCTAGTTCAATCTCGTCACCGGCAAGTCTCTTTACTCGTTCTGTAATGAATCATCCCGTAACCAACTCATTGGTCACATTGCTTGCAAGGCTTATAATGATGTGCATTATCGAGAGGGCCCAGAGATACCTCTCCGACAATCGGAGTGACAAAACCTAATCTCGAAATACGCCAACTCAACATGTACCTTCGGAGACACCTGTAGTACTCCTTTATAATCACCTAGTTATGTTGTGACGTTTGGTAGTACCCAAAGTGTTCCTCCGGTAAACGGGAGTTGCATAATCTCATAGTTACAGGAACATGTATAAGTCATGAAGAAAGCAATAGCAACATACTAAACGATCAAGTGCTAAGCTAACGGAATGGGTCAAGTCAATCACATCATTCTCCTAATGATGTGATCCCGTTAATCAAATGACAACTCTTTTGTCCATGGCTAGGAAACATAACCATCTCTGATAAACGAGCTAGTCAAGTAGAGGCATACTAGTGACACTATGTTTGTCTATGTATTCACACATGTATTTTGTTTCCGGTTAATACAATTCTAGCATGAATAATAAACATTTTATCATGAAATAAGGAAATAAATAATAACTTTATTATTACCTCTAGGGCATATTTCCTTCAGTGCTCCCCCTCGCTCATGACCTAGACCTAGCCGCATGGCACGGCCATGGCCATGGCGGCGGCCAGATCCACCCCTCCCCTGCTCCGTTCCCTCGACGCCCGGTGGTCATCCCCCCATTAGGCCACCCGCAGCATCTCACCCGCCCCTCCTCCTCCTCCCCGACGCCGATGCGCTCGTTCCCCGCCTTCCCCCGCCTGAATCGCCTCCTCCTCCCCGACAATCCTTCGCTTCCCCGTGGCCCTAGGCCAGCATCGACGGCGCTCCCTCCCAGATCCGGCAGCGCCGTCGTTGAGGTCAAGGGCTTCTTTGACCAGTCCTTGACGGAGGGGCGCGGCGAAAGGGAGATGACCCACGCGTGCTTCTATGCGGCCCAGATCGAGCAAGGCGTTGGTACGCATCCTGCTCCTCCCTTCTCTTCTCCCCGCATCTCGCCCCTCCCTCCCTAAATCTGATGCATGCGCCCATTTTCTTGCATGTTCGTGAAGAGACCCGATCTGGTTTTGTGAAGGAAGGGGCCGGCCATGGAGAAGATCCCACGGGCATCAGATCATCCATGGCGACCTAGGAGGAGCACCACCGGTTCAGTTTCGTCACTTGCTCCACCGGTTCAGGTGAGTCCCTCCACTTCTCCTCATTTGGATAATCCCAAATCTCCGCTCTCTTACTCACCTTGTCCGTTCTCCCTCCCAGATCCGTCGTCACTCGAGCACCAGGATGTCGGGTTGACTGCTATCGACGCCAACGGCCGCCGCCGGCCTCGTCATCGACGACCACACCAACTGGCGTTGCCTCTCCCATTCCATGCCTGTTTAGTAGCTCTGCGTGGTCATGTTTACAGTTGCATGCATATGTTAACTGGTATTAGATAAATTTTTAAGAGACAATGTCATTTGGTACTCAAGGTTGCCTAAAATTACTCTGCCATTGTTAACTGAATGAACAGAAACAATACTACATGAGTTCCACTGGTTAGCTAGCTGTTACACAACTCTGCTCTATGTCATGAATTTGGATGAAGAAAATTTGGTTGCTGGCCTAAAAATTAACTGGTCTATAATTTGGTTGCTGCCTAAAGACATTAAGATTGCTGTGTGGTGGGGGGTTCCGTGTGCTTTTTCTGTTTTGAGGCGAATGGTGATGTAGTTAAAATGTTGGGATTCTTAAGGCATGCCTCCAGTTCTGCGTACATTTATGCTTGAGTTGGAACCAACACTTGCTCATAATATAAAAACAACTGTGTGCACAGTTTAGCTAATTATACTAGGGGTGATTAAGAGTGCACTACACTGGAATGGATTATTGGCTGTGATACTTTTTTTGTATTAATCTACAAACATGTGTACAGTGCATTGTTGCTAGTTTGCTTAGATATGTTCTGTTCTCATCTTGGATGAGCAGTGTTTTCTGGGCCAATATATGTACCAGTTTATGTTCTTCTGCACTTGAAACATCAACATGTATTTTTCCTTGTTTTCTGGAATAATTGGTAAACTTCATATTATGCAAACTTGTTGCATTTCGCACAATCAAAGCTTGTTACTACATCAGTTGCTTTCTCCAAGTGTCTTGGTCTTGGATTTTATCTCGATATGCACAACACTCCTATATTTTTGGATAATGTTCTGGATAATGAAGTGAGTTACCCTCCAATTTGGACGACCCATTTAGTTGAAACTAGTTTCTGCACCATATGCTATCTAGCTATTGGGTGCTAATTCTAGTTACTTTATATGAAGCAACAGTTATCTTGCAGCCATCTAATATGCAATTCTAATAATATTTCATATCCTGATTTTTAAGTTGTATATGTCATTCATGCATGAATTCCTTTCTTATGTACCAGCTCCCTAATCATGTTTTTTGTTTTTCGGGTTGCTATCTTGGGATAGAATCCCTTCTCCTGTCTCATTGTGATTCCTGCCTTTGGTTTGATTTGTTTTGTTTTTTGTGCAGGTTGCTTAGATCTGATTTGGACGAGTTGTTGCTGCTCCCGCAGGTGGATGACGAGGCCTCATGGCTGCTCCCTACTCCTCCAACCACATGGCTTGGTGTGGTGAGCTCATGTCATGTCATCTCATCTCATCTCACGTGCACAACAAACTTTGGATTGTTCTGGACATGTCTTGGTTCATTATTTGAAAATTTGATTGCTATGGTGTTGTTTGAGGCTGGCTTGAGCAGAGGAAAAGCTGTTCCTTTTTCGATGATCATGGTGATACTGCTGTCATGTTGCTTCTTGTAGTGAGTAGTATACACATGGACCTGATAAAATGGTCCTTGATATGATGGAATTAGTAGCATTTGTGTGGGTTTACACTGTTGTGCCTAAACTACTATGGTTGCCAAGCCAGCATCCATTGCATCAATCCTCATGAATTAGTGGACAATGTACACATAAACTCTATGGAACAATAATGATAGTGATCCAGCACAATAGTTTACTTAATTCCTTTGCTGATGTTTAAACTGATAATTATGATGCATTTGTCCATATGGCCTTGTTTTTTAATGCATATATATGATTTAGTTGACATGCCTTGATCTCAACCTCTGAAGTTTAACAAACTGGTCTATATTACTGAGGATGTATAATGTAGAAGTATAGAAACCATAAATTCAAGCTTCTGCTGTAGCATGCTCAATATATACTGTTAGAGAACAGTGTGTTCTACAAAAGGTTGAAACAGCATGGTCTCGGTCAGTTGTAGGAAGTAGAAACACTAAGGCTGACATCTTTTGCACCTCAATGTTTTATTTGTTTTTTCTAATTTAATTTTGTGGATAGTAAATTTGCAATTGTAAGCCCTTTGTAAAAAAATGCATTTTACGTTTCCATGCCCTGTAGTGATGAAGCATGTGTCTCTGATATTCTGCATGACTGAAAGGCTGATATCTTGTATAAATTTGGCTTTTGCAGGTAATCCTTTTCCCTGCCACGTTCAGCTACATCACTCTGATGCCCATGAAGGGTGATAGGAACCATCTTCCTGCCGCCATGAAGGGCCACTTGAAGCTGTCAAAAGACAACTGTAGAGTTTGTTATACTGTGATCACATTTGTATGTGTTGATGTAACAGATTGTTGCTTCTTGTTGATGTAACAGATTGTTGCTTCTTGTTGATGTAACAGATTGATCGCATTTGTATATTAGAATCGGCTTGTTACACCTGTTTTCTGTCTATTTTGATTTAAATACTGGTTGTTTAATTATTGGCATATTGAAATATGAGGAACATGGCTGTCGGTGTCAAAACCGGCGGATCTCGGGTAGGGGGTCCCGAACTATGCGTCTAGGCGGATGGTAACAGGAGACAACTGACACGATGTTTTACCCGTGTTGGGCCCTCTTGATGGAGGTAAAACCCACGTCTGCTTGATTAATATTGATGATGTGTATTACAAGAGTGGATCTACCACGAGATCAAGGAGGCTAAACCCTAGAAGCTAGCCTATGGTATGATTGTTGTAATGGATGTTGTGTCCACGGACTAAAGCCCTCCGATTTATATAGACACCGGAGAGGGCTAGGGTTACCAGAGTCGGTTACAATGGTAGGAAATCTACATATCCGATCGCCAAGCTTGCCTTCCACGCCAAGGAAAGTCCCATCCGGACACGGACGGAGTCTTCAATCTTGTATCTTCGTAGTCTCGAGTCCGTGGACGATGATAGTCCGGCTGTCCGGACACCCCCTAGTCCAGGACTCCCTCAGTAGCCCCTGAACCTGGCTTCAATGACGATGAATCCGGTGCGCATAATGTTCGGCATTGCAAGGCGGGTTCCTCCTCCAAATAATCCATAGAAGATTGTGAACACCAAGATAGTGTCCGGCTCTGCAAAATAAATTCCACATTCTACCGTAGAGAGAATAAAATGTACACAAGTTCAATCTACTGACGTACTCCGTGGCATGACGTCACGCCACTACCAAGCCTTTACTTGAATCGTTTTTTATTATTCCACCTCAGCGCGTTTAGCGAAGCGGTTTCCTTGGCACGTCTTGTCGAAGCAGAGATCGTGTTCCCCTTATTCAGGATTCTCATCAATACGGACGTGGGTAACCCAACGCGCCATTGATGGTGGCGCTTGGGAGATAAGCGAGTTTTACCAGCTAGTGGGGACGCATAGTCTTCGTCCGCCTATATATAAGGGATAAGGATTCACCTTTTCACCTACGCCTTCTTCCTCCTTTGCTTATCCATCTCCGCGCACTCGAGCTCCAGCGCCCAAGTTTGCGCATCTCGTCTCAACCTTCTCCGACCATGTCGGGAGCGGAGGCAAGTGGTTGGCCTCCACCGTTAAGGAGGAGCACATCACAAAGCTGCTTGGCGCAGATACCTTTCGGCGACATCGCGACCGGCCGCCCGACGAGGGGCAGCTCATCCCCACCCCAGGCCCCATGAGAGGGTCGTTTTCCTTCCCACTTCCTCCGTGATCTTGGGCTTTCCACCTCACCCCTTTGTCCGGGGCTCATGTTCTACTACGGCATGGATTTCCATGATCCGCGCGAACTTCATCCTCAACATCTCGGCATTTATCGTGGTGTGCGAGGCCTTCCTCGCATCCAGCCCCACTTCGCTTAGGCTCAAGACCTTCAATGTCAAGCGAAGGTAGTGAAGGGCACTCAAGCGGAGTCGGAGGCGCCATGTTGGGCAAGATGCCCAACGCCCTTGGTTGAAGGGCCTTCATGGAATCCATCAAGGGGTGGCAGTCAGGGTGGTTCTATATCACCGAGCCGCGCGACCCTACATGGGTGGCGGCCCCCGAGTTCAGATCTGGTATCCATACGCAGCTCGCCTCCTGGAAAGAGAAGGGCTTGCTGTGGGGTAATTCAAAGGAGCCGGGACTCCAAGCCTTGTATCCAAGTGGTGAACAAGAAGCTCGGGCTGGTTAACGTGGTCCAAGTCATGCTCGTCCGCCGGATTCTCCCATGCCAAGAACGGGCATTCAATCTGTGGGAGTTCGATCCGGAACAACACCAGGCGCTGAGCGGGCTCTTCGACACAACGTACGAAGGCGCCAGGAGGGTGCTGTTTAAGGGCGCCGAAGCCCCCGCATCCGCGACGGAAGATCGCGGATTTCACTCGCAGCGTCCAGCTGACGAGGTAAGTGATTCAACCCCTCTATGGGACACTTATTGTTAATAGTTTGATTCAAAGCGGGTTTCAATCTCCCTTTTCCTTTGACAAGACTGGATGAAGAAGGCGGAGTAGCTCATCTGCCCGGCTCCCATGCCGAAAACCCAGAGACGCCCCGCCTAGCGGGGGGCTGCTGGTTCCGCACCGCTGCGTGGTCTTGGGAGAAGAAGTCCAAGAAGGTGGCCACGGTACTCGAAGAGTTCCGTTTTGGTGTCCGAAGACTCGAGGCGGATTCCTCCCGAAGATGATGAGGAGGAAGAAGACTCTCTCCCGGAGGAGGAGAGAGAAGAGGAAGGCCTCCCCAACAGGGGGAGGCCGAGGAATCAAGAGGGAAGAACTATTCCCCGGACAGCTCCGCCAACACCAACGTTGGCGATGAATAGTGGCCCTCAAGGGCGGGCCTCGGCGAGATCATAAGTATCCGGATCCTCAATGATCTGCAATTTCTTTTGTGTCACATAGTGTCCTTCTAATGCCATATCCGCTCGCAGTCCGGCCGATGATGATCTCCCTGCTTCGTCGAGCGGGTCGTTGGCTGCATCGGATGTGGATTCCATTCCGACTGCCTCCACCCCTCGCGCCACTGAGGACGCCGAGGTGGGGTCCCGGGAAGGGACCCATCAGGAGGAGGCTCCGGAGGCGCCGCAAGGCAGCCTCCCGGACTTTGCGCCGGACTCTACGCCGGAACCTGCAGTGGTTCCAGAGTCCGGCAGGGGGCCCCTTCGCAAGAAGGGCAAGACCATGACACCGGCGGCCCCCGTCCAACCGGAGGCACCGGACAACTTGTTGGAGGTGCTCAAAGGCGCTTCCATCGAAGAAGAACACCGCACTATCATGAGTGCGGTGATTCAGAAGGTTCAGCTCGCCAAGAGCGGGCTGACCGAAGCCTGCAGCAGCCTTCTAACAGGCTTTGAGGTAAGAAGTTAAAATTATGTAATGTAATACCGCATAGACGGTAGTTTCGATGCTCGATTCGGTGTTCGGAAGAAAAGCGGTGAGGATCTAAAAAGATATACGAGGGTTGCTAAAAAGTATGTCAATATGGGTTTGCGAGCTGCTGCTGCTTGACCTCTGCAGACCGATCGCGGAGGTCGGTGCATTGAAGCGGGATCTCGGCGGTCCGAGCAAGAGCTCGGCCGTGCCAAGAAGCAGCTCGAGGACAAAGAAGGTGAGTAACACCACTTTGAAAATTTACCTTACAGAAAAGGATTTAGGTTGCAATAAAATAACAAGGATAACATTGGCACTGCAGGGGCCACAAACGAGGTGGCAGCCCTGAAGGAGGCTGTGTCCACGGCCGAACACAATCTGACGCCTGAGCGGGCAGAGCGAGAAAAGCAGGAGGCACGGGTGGCGGAGGTGCGGCAAGAGCTCCGTGCTCTCATGGAGAAGCATGAGAGTTTGGGCGCGACTCAAAGACTTCGAGTCCGAGCTCGCCTCGGCTCTCGAAAGTGCCAAGTCCGCCAAGGCCGAGGCCCGTAAGGCCCTTCAGAGGTTGAGGATATGAAGAAAATAGCGGGTAAGGCATTTTATATGCAAAGCAAGCATGTTAATGTAAACTACGACACTTACCCAATTGGAGCTCTCGAGGCGTTTGCAGATCTGCCTCAGAGTGTATCCGATCGCCGCATTCTACCGAGGCGAGGAGGGAGCTCACGGAGAAGGTCTTGGTCTCGATCTGCCGAGGCCGGCCATCCGGTGCCCCTAGCGACCGGTCAAGCACCTGGTCGAGCTCCTAAGGTAGCCGAGAAGGCCATGAAGGGCCTCATAGTCCGGTGTGGCTGGAGAGGCCATGCACAGGAGCTACTTGCCTCGTCTGGCGGCTGGTGGATCGTGCCTCGGGTGGAGGTCATCAAGCGCCCGCCTTTGTATTGAGGTGCTCGTCGGGCCCTTGCCAGCAAAGGTGCTGCCGGGCAGGCTGGATCTGAGAGGCTTTTCTTGACCCGCCGCCCGGGCAAGGAGTATCGTCGCCAAATGTACTATAAGACTGTCTGAAGGGTACCCGCAATATTGTGGATGAGTGCCCAGAGATGTAATTATTGAGTAAACTCGCTATGTATTATCCATGCGCTGAAAACTTTGTTCGTATGCGCTAAGCAACGCTTGTTTAATTTAAAATATTACCTTCTGTACGGCCGTTTATAAAATCTGAGAGATGGCAAGTCGTCGGCTTCAGCCCCCATGCCACTAGTGCTGGGGTGTTCGGGATAAACTTGAGCACTCTTGTTCCTATTTTTGGGTCCATCTAGGGAGGCGCTCAACACAACGAACAAGGCAACCGGACTTATAATGCTTGAACACTCTCACTTAGCCATAGAATTCTATAATTTTAAATTTCGGCGAAGCCCCTTGTATTCGGAAGACCGAATTCGGGGCGCTATCCACGCCTTCGTCGGACATCATCCGGTACTTCGCTCGAAGCGGCATAAGTCTTTAGGGACCCGAAAAGACCTCTCGAACAGCGACCAGTCTCTCGCCTTATCATGCCGATCGGTTTTAGCTTTCTCCATCGAGGCGCTCGCCCAGCTCAAGCGGGCGCAATCGCGATGGTTCTCCAGTGCCACCTTAGCCGTGAGCGGAACGTAAGGCACCAAAACGTGGGAGCCAGGCGGACCCAACTATTGACCCAAGACATGATTCGAGCCGATTCATATAATGCTATAAGTTCGGGTGCCGACTTGTGAAAGTGTTCGGACTTATCACACCATAATGCGGGGAACATAAGCCCCTGGTGTATTCGGCCGTACCAAAATATACGGGTGCAAGATGTCATTAGTGAACATATATGTAAAGTAATGCAATTACAGGCAAAAAAGTGCTGCATTATTTATTCAAGGAATTCTGCTATGAGTGCGGAAGGATACAAATAGTGCGGTAAGCAAGGGATTGGACTAAATAAACATGTCCCCCTCTAGGGGTGGGCTGCGGACTGGTGTCTATAATCGAATTTAATGCTCGTAATGGAGACCACCTGAGTGTTCATCGCAGCCTTCTTTCTTCCCTGGCTGTTGCATCGTGAGTTCAGCGGGTCCACCGCCGGACAGGGCCTCTGGTAAATGGAGTCCTGTATATAAAAAGAAGGAAAATAGAAAAAAGGCGACACACTTGTGAGCCCCTGGTGTGGTCGAGCCGCACACTGGGTCTGTTGTGGTCGAGCCCCTCCCCCTAGGCCCATGGTATCTCCAGAGCGTAATGATGTACGCGGAGGGTTGGTCTTGCAATCATGCGAGGGCTGGGGTTGGGGCCGCATTACTCTGGCGATGCTCGCATAGCGTGCTGTGGTCTTGGTTGATGTTGCTCCGGCACGTTTGGTCGTGTCCGCCGCTTAACGGCCGGACTCGAAATTGCCTTAGAAGGCTGCTCAGACTTACGCCGCGAGAGCATTGTATGTTCCTCCGTTCGGAGGAGCGTTCGTATTTCCGTTGACCGTGATGACTCCACGAGGGCTGGCATCTTGAGCTTGAGGTATGCGTAATGCGGCACCGCGTTGAACTTTGCAAACGCGATTCGTTCGAAAGCAGAGCGTGATAGCCGCCTGAGCGGGACTATGTCGAAGATTAACTCCTCGCTCCGAAATTGTCGGGGATCCGAAGACCACTTCGGTGTGGTGAGCCTGCATAATTGGCCTCAACACTGGTATGACGCCTTTAAAGGTCGTCTTTGTAGGTTTAATCCTTGAGGGTCTATGCCCATCTTGCGCATTGTATCCCGATAAAGCGAGTTCAGCTCGCCGCCGTCCATCGAGACTCTCGTGAGGTGAAATCCATCGACAATTGGGTCTAAAACCAATGTGGTGAATCCGCCATGGCGGATGCTGGTCGGATGGTCTCTTTGATCGAAAGTGATCGGGCAAGAGGACCATGGATTGAACTGGGCGATCGCTCCATCGCATATACGTCCCTTAGTGCACTTCCGCTCCCTCTTGGGTATATGGGTTGCGATATCATGTTCACCGTCCGCACTTGTGGGGAAAACCATTCATCCTCTCATTGTTCGGGCGGTCTCTTCCTCGTCGTGGCTATGCAGCCCTTGTCACCGCTTTGCAATTAATTTGCTCGCCGCTTGAATACCCAACAATCTCTGTTGGTGTGGTTATTGGCTTTCGGGGTGCCATGTATCTCGCATGAGCTTTCGAGTATTCGGTCCAAATTGGACGGACCCGGAGTTGTTATTTTAAATGGCTTCTTCCGCTGACCGGGTTTAGAGCCTCGGAATCTGGCGTTGACTGCCGTATCCTCCTTGTCGTCGCCGTTAACGCGGTGTTTATTTTTGCTTCGACGCGACCTGCCATTGTGGTCCTTGGTATCCGGACTGCCAGAATTTTTACTGAGGTTGTTGCTGCGAGTTAGCCAGCTGTCCTCCCGCACAGAAGCGTGTCATTAGAGATGTGAGGGCTGCCATGGATTTCGGCTTTTCCTGTCCTAGGTGCGGGGCTAGCCACTCGTCGCGGATGTTATGTTTGAAGGCTGCGAGGGCCTCTACATCCGGACAGTCGACGATTTGATTTTTCTTTGTTAAGAACCGTGTCCAGAACTGTCTGGCCGATTCGTCTGGCTGCTGAATTATGTGGCTTAGGTCATCGGCGTCTGGTGGTCGCACATATGTGCCCTGGAATTTGTCGAGGAATGCGGCTTCCAGGTCTTCCCAACACCCAATTGACTCTGCGGGCAAGCTGTTAAGCCAATGCCGAGCTGGTCCTTTAAGATTGAGTGGGAGATACTTGATGGCGTGGAGATGCCGCAGCGGGCCATATGGATGTGAAGGAGATAATCTTGATCCAAACCGCTGGGTCATTGTGCCATCGTAGGATTCAATGTTTATGGGTTTAAACCCTTGAGGATTTGATGATCCATTACTTCGTCGATGAAGCATAGCGGGTGTCTTGGCGCCTCTATATTGAGCAATATCACGACGTAGCTCGAGTGGCGTTATGCTGCTGTGTTTCGCCGGCGGAGTTGTTGTATCCGTGGCGCGACGGTATTCATCGTGGGTCGTGGGCGCCCACGTGATCCGTAGATGGATCTGGATTTCCTTTCTTTGTCCTCCAATATATCTCGCAAGTCCGTGCGCTCCTCCCTCTTGGCCGTACTTTTGGAGCGATGCCGGGTACGGTCTTGGTGGAGGGCTGGATGCTCTCTGTCGCGACCACGGGGTGGTCGGTCGGCCGACATGCGCTGGTGTTGAAGGTATGTATGCTTCTTCCTCTAATCGGGGAGCAACTTGCGTTTTGGGTAACTCTTGGAGGGGCGTTCGAGGTCGTACTCTTGACGCGAGGACCTCCGTCCATCTGTCGCCGGCGAGGTCTTGATCAACTTGAAGCTGCTGCTGCTTTTTCTTTAGGCTATTTGCCGTGGCGATAAGCCTGTGTTTAAACGCTCTTGTTCGACGGGATCCTGCAGCACGACGAATTAATTGCGTCGTTGAGGCTTGCCTCGTCTCGGAGGGAGGTATGTAATTATCATCCTCGACCTCTTAAATCGCCGCTCTCGCGAGGGCTTGCTTACGCATCCTCTGTGCTGAATCTTTTTGGGGGATTGTCTTTGCACCGCAGGGTGTTATTATCTCCGTGCGGAATCTCCATTCTTGATGTGGCGGGATTTAGGCGGCGCCCGTGGCGCCGGGCGCTGGGCTGTTTCTTTAAGGAATCTGCCTCCGCTACTTCTTCGCTGTCCCCATCTTTTGGGGTGTCCACCATGTATATGTCATATGACGAGGTGGTCTTCCATTGCCCTGTAGGCGCTGGTTCTTGTTCGTCTCTGGCATCGTCGTCCATACCATTGATGTCCTCGGAGTCAAAGTCTAGCATGTCGGTTAGATCGTCGACAGTGGCTACAAAGTGGGAGGTGGGTTGGCTTTGAATTTCTTCGTCGTCCGCATCCCAACCATCCTGGCCATAATCCGGCTGGGGCTCTCCGGATAGCGAGAGATGCTTTAGCGAATTTAGGATGTCGCCAAAGGGCGAGTGCTGAAAAGATGTCCGCAGCGGTGAACTCCATGATCGGCGCCCAATCGGATTCGATTGGCAGGGGCGCAGGAGGTTCGGAGTCCGGCACCTCGGAGTCACGAGCTTTATAGGGACAAGGTCGGTGTTCGGCTCCATCGCCATGAAGTTGCAGCCCGAGGTGGTGTCCAGCCACCGGTCCTCGATCTGGCGATCGGCTCGGACCGAGGGCCGAGCGGTTTCGTGTCGGCCACCAAGGCACTATCCGCGGCGAGTTAGATCATGCCCATCGCCACGGTCTGCACGCGCTCGGTATGGCTCGGATCCATCAAGATCAAGTCTCCGTGGATATCCGCCGTGAAGTTTAAGCTTAAATTCGCCCGACGGCGGGCGTAACTTCGATCCGCTCGGATGGCCAAGTGAATTAGCCCGTGGTGCGAAGCCGCCGAATACGAAGATCTGTCCGGGAGAAAAGTCTCACCACGACGGCGTTGTTGTTGATTGAAGAAGCCATCGAGCCTATCGGTGGCGACATACGAGGAACCCTCAATGAAAGCACCAATGTCGGTGTCAAAACCGCGGATCTCGGGTAGGGGGTCCCGGCGTGCGTCTAGGCGGATGGTAACAGGAGACAAGGGACATGATGTTTTACCCAAGTTCGGGCCCTCTTGATGGAGGTAAAACCCCACGCCCCGCTTGATTAATATTGATGATGTGTATTACAAGAGTGGATCTACCACGAGATCAAGGAGGCTAAACCCTAGAAGCTAGCCTATGGTATGATTGTTGTAATGGATGTTGTGTCCTCACGGACTAAAGCCCTCGGTGTATATAGACACCGAAGAGGGCTAGGGTTACTGAGTCGGTTACAATGGTAGGAAATCTACGTATCCGACGCCAAGCTTGCCTTCCACGCCAAGGAAAGTCCCATCTCGACACGGACGGAGTCTTCAATCTTGTATCTTCGTAGTCTTGGAGTCCGTGAGACGATATAGTCCATTGTCAGGACACCCCATAGTCCAGGACTCCCTCAATGGCCATGACAACAAAGTTCCACAAACCAGAATCGGACATTTGGGACCTGCTTATCAGAACCTGACAATTGGGACCCATTTGAAAAAGTAAAAAAGGGCCACAACCCAGAAATAAAAAGGCCGAATTATAGGGCCTGGCCCGTGTAGCTTACCCAAATTGCAAGAAAAAAACAATAAATGGGCTGAATTAATGGGCTCGGCCCATGTAGAAAATCGAATTGGACCGGGCTGAATCTTGTGCCACGTCAGATTGCCACGCTGGATGCCTACGTGGCCTGGGGAGGTTGCTAGTGACCAAAACGCCACAGTAGACGTATTTTGGTCATAAACGTTTGCGACCATTCCAAAAGAAAGGTCGCTATAGTCAGTTTACGACGCCCAGCTTTTGACCTTATGTTTTTGGTCACAAAAAGGTCATAAATGGAAATTTGTGACCTTTCAATGACCAATAGTGGTGGTCATAAGTTGACATATTTCTTGTAGTGTGAGAAGAAAAGGTCGTGGGTAATATAATCGTCGAGGTGGGTGAAAGCTGTAGTGTAGCAATGGAGGAAGGCCCAGCGTCGCGAGATTAATTTGCATGTGGTAGAAGACGACCTGGACGCTAGTGTGAGAAAACGAATGGCTGTCGTTCCAGAGGGATAAGGTTTGAAGCGATACGGGAAGTGGATTAAAGAATAGTCAACAGATCTAATGGTTTGTGGACAAAGCATCCGACGGCTCAGGTCCGACCGGCCGAAACTAGCGCCGGTCCGCCGGCGCCTAGCAGCCGCCCGTGGCAATACCATAGGACGGTGCTTTCATATGGCTCAGCCAGGACCACCGTGCAGCCGCCGGGAGCCGTGGGATCGCCTAACAGCGTGCAGTCGGAGTCCACGGGCGGAGCTTGCACCATCGAAGGCAACGCAACCCGGTCGTGCTCCGGATCCCGCGGGTCCCACAGGAAGGTGGCCGAGGTGTCAGGGTCCCAGGCGAGCACCCAGCCCTGCGCGGTGACCCAGTTCCGCTTAGCTAGCAGCGGGCCGATCTCGCACGCCGGTACTCGCCGTCGGAGGCACCGTACAGCTTCATCGGCATCTTATCGCCGTAGTTGAGGACGAGGCATGGCAGAGGCGACATCGCCATGGACGATTGATATATTCCTCGCACGCGCGTCGTGGCAGCTTATGATGATCTTCCGGTGACCGGGCGATGCCGCGGAGTTATGCTAGTATAGGACGATGTATTCTGGTGCAATACGGAGCCGTGTTTGGGTCTGGTTCGTGTGGCGCTCGGTCTCTCTGCCTCTCTCTAGTCCCGGCCCGCTGGATACTCGATTTCGTCGTGTAGCCCTGAAATAAACATACTTCTTCATGAAATTCTATGCTTAAGTATTTATACTTGAGAACAATTTCAGATTGTGTATATGTCTTTTATGTATAGTGTGAACAAATTAAAAAAATGTAAATGTTCTTTTTCTTAAGAAAAAAATGACGGGCTATTTAGCTCTTTTTAGCGTTGTCATTAGATTTAGGCGGATCAATCTATCTTGCAACCTTTATCGTGTAGTCTTTGTCAAGGTACAGACCAAAGGCATGAGAGACTCGAATATTTTCATAATACTTCGATTTGGAAATCCCACCCTTCTATTCCCATGTCTACCTTTTGGACATCGGTTAGAACTCTTCCTCTTATGCTTGACTCTTGTCAACTTTCAATTGCTAATATGACAACACTTGCATCTGGACAAGCCCTTCGTGCAAGGATTGAAATAATATTCATGATCATTTAAAGCCTAATCTAAAGAGCCCTGTCCTAGCATAATTAACGACCTTTGGCAGCTCAATTCCAAACTTTGGGATGCAGATACGATTAGCACTTTCCTTGATGAGTCTTTTAAGAATGATATCCTGGGCTCCCCTTCTCTCGCGACCGCGTCGCCCCCGTGGGCGACCGGCCGCGCGGCGCCCTCCTCCTCCTCCAGCTCCCCCCTCTCCACTTCCTCTCCGCCGCCGTCACTGGCGCCCGCGGCTGGCCTGGCCCCAGGGACACCGGTGGCCGCGGCCCCCTTCCCTTCCCTTCCCGGTGGCTCTCTGACGCGGGGTGGAGCTACACCGGGGGGGTGCTCCTAGGCGGTGGTGATCTAACTGGCGGAGGGGTTCTCCGACGCGGCGCGGGCGGGCGACGGGGTGGCATAGCGGCACAGACTGGCGGCGGCGCTCGGCCCAAATCTGGGCCCTACGGTCCCATCTGGGCCTGGGCGGACCAGCGGCGGGACTCCTCAGAGACGGGAGCGGGATGAGCGGCGGGAAAGCCGGGCGGCGACCCGACCTCTGGCTGCAGCGTGGCGGCCAGGGGGCTTAGCGGGCCTGCTGGCTTGGTATGCCCCGCTGCCATGTGCGGACGGCGACCGCAATGGTGCCAGAGGCGCGGGCCTCTCGCACGACGGCGGTGGAGGTGGTTCCCTCTTGCTCGGCCTTGGTGCTTCTGCTCCCGTCGCTTAGCTCTTCTCTCCGATCCTCTTGGCTTCGTGTTGGTGCTCGCGGTGAGACGGCGTGGGTGGCGGCGCAACCGCGATGGCGCATGGTGTTGGGTGGTGGTTTGGCTGGTCAGCTCCAGTTCGGCGGTGGGGTTTGAAGTGCGGGAGAAATCCTTGCTGGTTCGTCCGGCTCTGATGCGGTGACACCGGCGGGTGCCACTATTCCTTCTTGGAGGGTGTTGGTGGTAGCCATCCCCCACTTCCCTCCGCATACTGGGGAAACCCAAGGACTCGTCCGAGCAGCAGCGCTGTCAGCGTTGCATCCCTTCTTGGAGGTGCTGCTTAGTACGCGGTAGATCGGAGCTTCGGGCTGTGGTGGTTTGTTTCCTGAGGGCGCAGCGGTGGCGGGTCTTCCGCGCTTTGTTGAGTTGGCATTTGTTTCTTATTCTTTTTCTTTTGGGCTTGATGTTCTTCTCACCCCAGCAGTGCGATGTGTATTATGTTGGTTGCTTTGGAATATAAAGCGGGGGAAACCCTTTTTCGGTAAACTGATATCCTCGATTTTACTGTTATCAGTGCTTATTTTAATAATACTATTTGTTGGACTCACACCTAATGGCTAATACATACTGTACTACCAAGAGTGCTTACAAAACCGTTAGGCCTTGTACAATGGGAGGTGCTTAGAGAGATGCTTAGAAACATAAACCCTTTTTTCTGAAGCACCGGTGCCTATTTCTACAAGAGAGACGCTTAGTTAAGCGTCTTAGTTAAGCGTCTATCCTGTACAAATAAGCACCAGTGCTTAAGAAAAGCCTGATTTATTTCTCTAAGCACCTCCCCTAAGCACCTCCCATTGTACAAGGCCTTATGCAGGACGCACAAGCTACTTCCACAAGGCGAGGCTCGCTTATTACAGATCAAGAAATTGCCATTCTAAAAAGTTTTTTTAAAAATTCCATTGCTCCTATAGTCAAAACCTTTGCACAGAGACTCATTAGAAGGGCTTCAGCTTCAGGCTGAAGAGCATCCAGGTATTTTACCCATATTAAAAAAAGAATGTTGTAGGTGTGGTTGTCGGTGTCAAAACCGGCGGATCTCGGGTAGGGGGTCCCGAACTGTGCGTCTAGGCGGATGGTAACAGGAGACAAGGGACACGATGTTTTTACCTAGGTTCAGGCCCTCTCGATGGAGGTAAAAAACCCTACTCCTGCTTGATTGATATTGATGATATGGGTAGTACAAGAGTAGATCTACCACGAGATTAAGGAGGCTAAACCCTAGAAGCTAGCCTATGGTATGATTGTTATGTGTCCTATGGACTAAAACCCTCCGGTTTATATAGACACCGGAGAGGGCTAGGGTTACATGTAGTCGGTTACAATGGTAGGAGATCTACATATCCAGATCACCAAACTTGCCTTCCACGCCAAGGAAAGTCCCATCAGGACACGGGACGAAGTCTTCAATCTTGTATCTTCATAGTCTTGGAGTCCGCCAATGATTATAGTTCGCTATCCGGACACTCCCTAGTCCAGACTCCTCAAGAGTCCCCTTAACCAAGCTTCAATGACGATTTAGACCGGCGCAAGATATTGTCTTCGGCATTGCAAGGCGGGTTCCTCCTCCGAATAATTCATAGAAGATTATGAACACTAGGATACTGTCCGGCTCATCAAAATAAATTCCACATACCACCATAGGGAGAATAATGTTTACACGGGTTCAATCTGCTGACGTACTTTGTGGTATGACGTCATGCCACGGCCAAGCCTTTACTCGAATCGTTTTTATTGTTCCACCTCAGCGCGTTTAGCGAAGCGGTTTCCTTGGCACGTCTTGTCGAAGCAGAGATCGTGTCCTCTTATTCCTGGATTCTCATCAATACGGACGTGGGTAACCCAACCGCGCCATTGATTGCGGCGCTTGGGAGATAAGCGAGTTTTACTGGGCCCGTGGGGACGCATAGTTTCGTTCGCTCATATATAGGGGATAAGGATCCTCCTTTTTTACCTACGCCTTCTTCCTCCTTAGCTTATCCATCTCTGCGCACTCGAGCTCCAGTGCCCAAGTCCGCACATCTCACCTCAACCTTCTCCAACCATGTCCGGAGTGGGAGGCAAGTGGATGGCCTCCTCTGTCATGGAGGGGCACATCAAGAAGCTGTGCAAGGTCGGATATTTGTCCAGCTATATCGCGCACCGGCTCCCCGACGAGGGGCAGCTCGTCCCCACCCCCGGGCCCCATGAGAGGGTGGTATTCCTTCCCCATTTCCTCCGTGGACCGGGCTTCCCACTCCACCCCTTTGTCCGGGGGCTCATGTTCTACTATGGCCTGGATTTCCATGATCTGGCCCGAATTTTATCCTCAATATCTTGGCGTTCATCATCGTGTGCGAGGCCTTCCTCTGCATCCAGCCCCACTTTGGCTTATGGCTAAAGACCTTCAATGTCAAGCCGAAGGTTGTGAAGGGCAGCCAAGCGGAGTCTTGAGGCGCCATGGTGGGCAAGATGCCCAACGCCACCGGCTCGAGGGCGCCTTCATGGAAACCATCAAAGGGTGGCAATCGGGTGGTTCTACATCATCGAGCCGCGGACCTCGAATGGGTAGCGCCCCCCAATTCAGATCGGGCATCCCCACGCCGCTCACCTCCCGAAAGAGAAGAGCTGCTGCTGTGGGCGATTCGTAAGAGCCGACCGACTCCAACTCGTCTCCAAACCCTGGTGAACAAGAAGCTCAAGCTTGTCAACGTGGTCCGTGTCATGCTCGTCGCTGGATTCTCCCGCGCTAACAATGGGATTTCATCATGTGGGAGTTCGATCCAAGACAAAGACTGGACCTTGAGTAGGCTCTTCGACACTACGTACGAAGAGGCCTGGAGGGTGCTGTTCAAGGGTGCCGAGGCTCCCGCATCCGCTACCGAAGATCACAGATTCAACTCGCAGCGTCCGGCTGGCGAGGTAAGCTAAGTTATCCTTTATGGGACACTTGCTTTTCATAGTTTGACTCTATCACGGGATCTAAACTCCCAATACCTTTAACAGTTGGCAGAAGACGCCCCGGACAGTTAATCGTCCGGCCCCTTCCGAAGACCCAGTGGATGCCCGCTTGACAGAGTTGCCTGGTCCGGCGCCATGTGTGGTGCCGAGAAGAAGGCCAAGAAGAAGGCCACGGGAACCGGAGGAGTTCCCGTCGAGTGTTATCGGATTCATCGTCCGATGACTCCGAGGCGGACTCCTCCCACAAGGACGAGGAGAAGAAGAAGAGGCCTCTCCCGGTGGGGAGAGAAGAAGAGGAAGGCCTCCCAACGGGGAGGCCAAGGGTCCAAGAAGGAAGGACCCTTCCCGGATCTGCCCACCAACGCCGACGACGGCGACGAGGAGTGGCCCTCCAGGGCCAAGCCCCTGGCGAGATTGTAAGTGTCCGGACCCCTGAATAACTCAAAAATTTTCTTTTTGTTGCATTGCGTGTTCTAACGCCGCATACAACCCTGTAGTCCGCCCAAGGATGATCTCCCCGCTTCGTCGAGCGGGTCCTTGGGTTCGTCGGATGTGAATAGCGCTTCACTTCCGACTGCCTCCTCCCCTCGTGACGCTGACGACGCCGAGGTGGGGTCCTAGAAGGGGACCGGCCAGGAGGAGGAGACCCCGGAGGTGCCGCAGGGCAACCTCCCGGACCTTGGGCCGGACTCCGTGCCAGAACCATTGGTGGTTCCGGTCCGGGCGGCCCTTCAGAAGAAGGGCAAGGCGGCGACGCCGGTGACCTCCGTCCAACCGGAGGCACCGGATAACTTGCTGGAAGCGCTCAACGGCGCTTCCATCGACGAGGAACACCGCACCGTCATGAGTGCGGTGATTCAGAAAGTTCAGTCCGCCAAGAGCGGGCTGACCGAAGCCTGTAGCAGCCTTCTAACAGGCTTTGAGGTAAGGATTTTTTGTTGAAGATATGTAAATTAGTACTGCATAGACATTAGCCCCTGATGCTTAGTTCGGTGTTCAGAAAGAAAAGCCGAGCTGAGGATCTAAAAAGATATACTCAGGAGTCTAACACAAATATGTCAATATGGGAATGCAAAGGCTGCGGCCGACCTCGCCACACTTATCATGGAGGTTAAGGCCTTAAAGAAGAGCCTCGGCGGTCCGAGGCGAGCTCGGCCGTGCCAAGAAGCAGCTCGAGGACAAGGAAGGTAAGTAACACCTTATTAAAGTTGTACCTTATAAAAAAAGGATTTGGTTGCAAAAAATGACAGGAATAACGTGGGTATTGCAGGGGCCACAAACGAGGTGGCAACCCTGAAAGAGGCGGTGTCCGCGGCCGAGCGCAATGCGGTCGCGGAATGCACAGAGCGAGAGAAGCAGGAGGCGCGGGTGGCGGAGGTTCAGCAAGAGCTCCAGGCTCTCATAGAAAAACACGAGGATTTGGAGCATGTCTCGAAGACTCGAGAGTCCGAGCTTGCGTCCGCTCTTGAGAGTGCCAAAGCCGCTAAGGCCGAAGCCCAAAAGGCCCTCCAGGAAATCGAGGCGGTGAAGAAGATAGCGACGGGTAAGGCATTCTTCATGCAAAGCAAGCATGTAAAAGTGAATTACCTGTTACTTACCCGAATTCGGAGCTCTCCAGGAGCGTTCGCAGATCTTCCCTGCAGCGTGTCCGATGCTGCCGCATTCTACAGAGCCGAGGAGGGGAGCTCGACGGAGAAGGTGTTCTGTCTCGATGCCGAGGCCGGACATCCGGTGCCTCGAGCGACCGGTGAAGCTAGCTGGTCGAGCTCCACAAAGGCGGCCGAACAGGCCATGAAGGGCCTTATAGTTCGCTATGGCCCAAGGAAGCCATGCCCGAGCTACTTGATCCTGGTGCGGGCGGCTGGTGGGCCTTTGTCCATGGGTTGACGTCATCAAGCATCGCCTGCATTGAAGGTGCTCGTCGGGCCCTCGCCCGCGCTAAGGTGCACTGGGCAGGATGGACGCCGAGAAGCTTGTGATGGACGTGCCATCGCCGGGCAAGGAGTATCGCACGCCCGAGATGTATTATAAGGGTGTCCTGAAGGGTGCCTGCATTATTGCGGGTGAGTGCTCCAAAGATGTAATCTTTGATTAGACTCGCGTTTTGTTATCCTGTGCGCTGAAAACTTTGTTCATATGCACTAAGCAACTTTAGTTAATTTAAAATATTACCTTCTATGCGGCCGTTTATCAAATCTGAGAGATGGCAATTCGTTGTCTTCAGCCCCCATGCCACTAGTGCTGGGGTGTTCGGGATAAACTTGAGCGCTCTTGTTCCCATTTTTGGGTCCTTCTAGGGAGGCGCTCAACACAGCGAACGAGGCAACCGGACTTATAATGCTTGAACACTCTCACTTAGCCATAGAATTCTATAATTTTAAATTTCGGGGAAGCCCCTAGTGCTCGGAAGGCCGATTTCGGGGCGCTATCCACGCCTGGGCCGGACAAATCCGGTTCTTCGCTCTAAGCGGCATAAGTCTTTAGGGACTCGAAAAAACCTCTCAAACAGCGACCAGCTCTCGCCCTATCATGACGGTCAGTTTTAGCTTTCTCCACTGAGGTGCTCACCCAGCTCAACTAGGGCACAATCGCAGTGGTTCTTCCAGCGCTACCTTAGCCGATATAACAGAACGTAAGGTACCAAAACATGGGAGCCGGGCAAACCCAACTATTGACCCAAGACATGATTCGGAGCCGATGCATATAATGCTATAAGTTCGGGGAGCCGCACTTGTGAAAGTGTTCGGACTTATCACACCATAATGTGGGGAACTTAAGCCCCTGGTGTATTTAGCCGTACCAAAGCGTACGGATGCAACATGTCATAAGTGAACATATGTATAAAAAAGGAATGCCATGATAAAAAAGGTGCATTGTTTATTCAAAAAATACTGCAATGAGTGCAGGACGATACAAATAGTGCGATAAGCGAGGGATGGGACTATTTAACATGTCCCCCTCCAGGGGTAGGCTGCGGAATGGTATGTAAAACAGGTATAATGCTCGTAATGGAGACCACCTGGATACTCGTCGTAGCTTTTCTGCTTCCCTGGCTGTTGCATCGTTAGTTCGGCTGATCCATTGCCGGACAGGGCTTCTGAAAGACGGAGTCCTGAGAATAAGAAGAAAGAAAAAAAGGAATGGCCAATTCGGGAGCCCCTGGTGTGGTTGATCCGCACTCTGGGCCTGCCATGGTCGTGCCCCTCCCCCTATGCCATGGTATCTCCAGAGAATAATGATGTACGCGTGGCACTGATCTCGCGATGTCGCGAGGGCTGGGGTTGGGGTCGCATTGCTACGTGTGCTCGGAACGTGCCAGGTGGTCTTGTTGTAGGTTACTCCGGGCGCGCTTGACGGTGTCCGGTCGCTTAACGGCCGGACTCGAGAATTGCCTTAAGAGGCTGCTCTGTACTTCCGCCGTGAGAGCCGCTGTATGCTCCTCCGTTCGGAGGGATCGTTCAGTGTTTCCGTTAACCGTGATAACTCCTCGAGGGCCTGGCATCTTGAGCTTGAGGTATGCGTAGTGCGGCACCGCATTGAACTTTGCAAATGCGGTTCGTCCGAGCAGTGCGTGATAGCCGGTGCGGAACGGGACTATGTCAAAGATTAACTCTTCGCTTCGGAAGTTATCCGGGGATCCGAAGACCACTTCAAGTGTGACTGAGCCGGTGCAATTGGCCTCTACACCTGGTATGACGCCTTTGAAGGTCGTTTTTGTGGGTTTAATCCTTGAGGGGTCTATGCCCATCTTGCGCACCGTATCCTGATAAAGCAGGTTCAGGCTGTTGCCGCCGTCCATCAGGACTCTAGTGAGGTGAAATCCGTCAACGATTGGGTCTAAAACCAATGCGGCGAATCCGCCGTGGCGGATACTGGTGGGGTGGTCCCTTCGATCAAAAGTGATTGGGCAAGAGGACCACGGATTGAACTTTGGGGCGACTGGCTCCATCACGATATCGTCCTCGAAGCGCACGCTCCGCTCCCTTTGGGTATGTGGGTTGCGTATATCATGTTCACCGTCCGCACTGTGGGAGGAATCCTTCATCCTCTATTGTTACTGCCGTGTGTCTCCTCCTCGCGTCGTCGCTATGTAGCCTTGCCATTGCCTTCGCGCGATTAACTTGTCTGCTGTTTGAACACCCAACAATCTGTTGGTGTGATTAGCTGGTTTTTCGGAAGTGCCGTGTATCCGCACGAGCGATCGAGTATCCAATCCAAATTGGACGGGCCTGGAGTAGTTCTTTTGAATGGCTTTTTCCGCCGACCGGGTTTAGAGCCTCTGAATCCGGCGTTGACAGCCGTATCTTCAGTATTATCGCTGTTAATGCGGCGCTTGTGTTGGAAATATGCCCTAGAGGCAATAATAAAAGGTTATTATTATATTTCCTTATTCATGATAATTGTCTTTATTCATGCTATAACTGTATTATCCGGAAATCGTAATACACGTGTGAATACATAGACCGTAATATGTCCCTAGTGAGCCTCTAGTTGACTAGCTCGTTGATCAACAGATAGTCATGGTTTCCTGGCTATGGACATTGGATGTCATTGATAACGGGATCACATCATTATGAGAATGATGTGATGGACAAGACCCGATCCTAAGCATAGCACAAGATCGTAGTTCATTTGCTAGAGCTTTTCCAATGTCAAGTATCTTTCCTTAGACCATGAGATCGTGTAACTCCGGATACCATAGGAGTGCTTTGGGTGTACCAAACGTCACAACGTGAATCGGGTGACTATAAAGGTGCACTACTGGTATCTCCGAAAGTGTCATTGGGTTGACATGGATCGAGGCGGGATTTGTCACTCCGTATGACGGAGAGGTATCTCTGGTCCCTCGGTAATGCATCATCATAATGAGCTCAAAGTGACCAAGTGGTTGGTCACGGGATCATGCATTACAGTGCGAGTAAAGTGACTTGCGATAGCGAGGATCGAGCGAGGTATTGGGATACCGACGATCAAGTCTCGGGCAAGTAACAATACCGATTGACAAAGGGAATTGAATACGGGGTTGTTTGAATCCTCGACATCGTGGTTCATCCGATGAGATCATCGAGAGCATGTGGGAGCCAACATGGGTATCCAGATCCCTTGTTGGTTATTGACCGGAGAGTCGCCTCGGTCATGTCTGCATGTCTCCCGAACCCGTAGGGTCTACACACTTAAGGTTTGGTGACGCTAGGGTTATTAGGAAGACGTGTATGTGATTACCGAATGTTGTTCGGAGTCCCGGATGAGATCCCGGATGTCACGAGGAGTTTCGGAATGGTCCGGAGGTGAAGATTTATATATGGGAAGTTGTCATGCAGACACCGGAAAGTTTCGGGGGCATATCGGTATTGTACCGGGGCCACCGGAGAGGTTCCGGGGGTCCACCGGGAGCGGCCACCCCTCTCGGAGGGCCTCATGGGCCGCAAGGGGCAGGGAACCAGCACCTGGAGGGCTGGGCGCCCCCCCCTTGGGTCCATGCGCCTAGGGTTGGGGGGGAAACCCTAGTGGGGGCGCCCCCCTTTGCTTGGGGGTGAGGGAGTCCTGGACTAGGGGGTGTCCGGACAGCCAGACTATCATCGTCCGCCGGACTCCAAGACTATGAAGATACAAGATTGAAGACTTCGTCCCGTGTCCGGATGGGACTTTCCTTGGCGTGGAAGGCAAGCTTGGCAATACGGATATGTAGATCTCCTACCATTGTAACCGACTTTGTGTAACCCTAGCCCTCTCCGGTGTCTATATAAACCGGAGGGCTTTAGTCCGTAGGACACAACATCCATTACAACAATCATACCATAGGCTAGCTTCTAGGGTTTAGCCTCCTTGATCTCGTGGTAGATCCACTCTTGTAATACACATCATCAATATTAATCGAGCAGGACGTAGGGTTTTACCTCCATCAAGAGGGCCCGAACTCAGGTAAAACATCGTGTCCCTTGTCTCCGTTACCATCCGCCTAGACGCACATTCTGGGACCCCCTACCCGAGATCCGCCGGTTTTGACACCGACATTGGTGCTTTCATTGAGAGTTCCTCTGTGTCATCACCGATAGGCTTGATGGCTCCTTAAATCAACAACAACGCTGTCCAGGGTGAGACTTTTCTCCCCGGACAGATCTTCGTGTTCGGTGGCTTTGCGCTGCGGGCCAATTCACCTGGCCATCTGGAGCGGATCGAAAGCTACGCCCTTGGCTGTCAGGTTAGATTTGGAAGCTTAAACTTCACGGCGGATATCCACAGAGACTTGATCTTCGATGGATCCGAGCCGCAGCCGAGCGTGCCGCACTGTCACGATGAGCATGACCTAACTCGCCACGGACAAGATTTTGAGGTCGACACGATCCGCTCCGACCCTTAGTTCGAACTCGATCGCGCGAGACGAGGATCTGGTGGTTGGACACCTCCTCGGGAGCTGCAATTTCCCACGGCGATGGAGCCAACACCGACCTTGTCCCCTATAAAGCTCGTGGACTCGAGGTGCCGGACTTCGCCGGACTCAACCTCCTGCACCGCTTAATCGAATCCGATCGGCGCCCGATCATGAAGATCACCGCGTGGACATCTTTCAAAGACTCGCCTCTTGGCGACATCCTAAATTTGCTAAAGCATCTCTCGCTATCCGGAGAGCCCCGCCGGATTATGGCGAGATGGTTGGGATGTGAACGACGAAGAAATTCAAAGCCCACCCACCACCCACTTTGTAGCCTTCGTCGATTTATCTAACCGACATGCTAGACTAAGACTCCGAAGACATCGACGGTATGGACGACGATGCCGGAGACGACCAAGAACCAGCGCTCACAGAGCACTGGAAGGTCACCCCAACCCATGACGTATATATGGTGGATACCCGAAAAGGAAGCGACGACGAGGAACAACGGGGCGCGACAAAGGATAATCCCGCCGATAAACAACCAAAACGGCGACGCAAGCGCCGCCCTAAGACCCGCCTCGGCAAAGACATCATTCCTAATGACCCAGCGTTAGAGCAGGGCAAACAAGTGGACGATGAACATGCAACCAAGCAACCATCCGAACAGGACGAATCGGATAATCAATCCAATCCCGGCGAAACCAACAGTCCGGACGACCTCACGCCGGACATACCACCGGAGCATAAGAACCTTCACGGAAGACTCGTCGCCACCGCAAGAAGCTTGAAGAAGGAAAAACGGAAGCTCAAAACAGCGGAAGACATACTCAGAATAAGGTGGAGCAAAGTACTCAAGACCGCAGACAAATATGGCAATGACCATCAATCAAAGAGCTACCCGAAGCTCAAGCTGCTACCAGAATTTGACGAGGAAGCCATAGAGCCACCACAGTCAAAAATTGAAGAAGCTGCCTGGCCGGATAGACGACCAGATGACAGGCCAAAAGCGACAAGCGGCACCGCACTCAAGCCGACTCATGATCCTGGGAAAACATATGGCCCAGCCAGGTCCATTTACGGGCCAAAAAAGAGGGCCCCAGGAAGCATCTCAACACGCCAAGTGTTCAAAGACAGCAGCACACCCAAATACAAGGGTGCCGCACACCCACTATGTTTCACCGATGAGGTGCTGGATCATGAATTTCCAGCAGGGTTCAAACCCATAAACATAGAGGCATACGACGGAACAAGCCGACTCAAGAACCAAATAGTCGACTGTCCGGACGCGGAAGCCTTAGCAGCTTTTAAACACAACATCCGTGATGAATGGCTCGCCAGACACCTCGGCCAAGAGAAGCCGAGGACAATGGCCGCGCTAACAAGCCTCATGACCCGCTTTTGCGCGGGGGAGGACAGCTGTCTAGCAAGATGCAGCACCGTGACCGAGTACATCCAGATCGAGATGGAAAGCTTGAGAAATCACGCGCAGCGAAAGGATCAGCGCAGAATAAAGAAAAAGCCCAAAGAATGACGGTCAACGCCGGATTCAAAAGCTGTGCCAAACAACAAAACACCGCCTCTTAAGGATACGGTGATGAGCTATCCAACTTAAACAAAATTTTGGGTCGGATATGTCAAATCCACGGTACTTTAAGGCCTCGCAAACCACACCCACCGAGATTGTTGGGTTTTTTCAAACAGTCCGGCCGACTAAACGCCAACACAAGGGGCTCGACGATCAAGCTTAAGATGATGATAACCCCCACCAGCAGAGCTGAACCCTCGATGCGGCTATATCTCCCACGTGTCGGCTAACCGACTTAGAGGCATAACCGCATTGAAAGCAATGTCGCAAGTGAGGTAATCTTCGCACAATCCATGTAATACATAAGGAAAAGAGATACATAGTTGGCTTACGTTACGCCACTTCACACAATACATAAATAAACATCCATCATTCAGATACACTCAAGGTCCGACTACGGAACCAAAATAAAAGAAGAATACCCCACATGCAACACAGATCCCCGACGCCTAATTGGCTCCACTACTAATCGTCTGAAATGAAACATAGTAACGACCAAGTGCCTCATCAAATTCACTTCAGCTCGGGCCATGCCATCTGCTTATTTGGCATCACCGGTACTGCAGATCTGTTTTGGTAGAATCAGTGAGCCACAGGGACTCAAGAATCTCACACCCGCGAGATCGAGACTATTTAAGCTTAAGGGAAGGCTGGTGTAAAAGGAGGGCTGCGAGCAAGCGACTAGCATATATGGTGGCTACATCGCAAAAGAGAGCGAGAAGAGAAGCAAAGCACGGTCGGGCTAGTAGTGATCAAGAGGTGATCCTAGCAACTCCGTCAAACATAACTCCAACACCGTGTTCACTTCCTTGACCGCCGAGAAGAGACCATCACGGTTACATACACGGTTGATGTGTTTTAATTAAGGTCAACCGGGTTTTCTACAATCGGACATTAACAAATTCCCATCTGCCTCATAAACCGCGAGGCACGGCTTTCAAAGATAATACCGCAGGGTGTCCCAACTTAGCCCATCACAAGCTCTCACGGTCAACGAGGAATAAACCTTCTCCCGAAGACCCGATCATCTCGAATCGGTACATCAAGACATTTCGACAATGGTAAAACAAGACCAGCAAAGCCTCCCTAATGTGCCGACAAATCCCGAGTAGAGCTGCACATATCTCGCTCAGGGCACACCGATGAACACTACGTGACGGCAAACCGAAGATACCCAAAATTGCCTCAGTATGCACCGCAGTGGTTTTAGTTTGACCAACACTCCGAGGGAGCATTGGCCCGGGGCTAAAATAAAGATGACCCTCGTGCTCGCGAAACCCAAGGGAAAAAGGTGTAGGTGGCAAATGGTAAAACCAAGGTTGGGCCTTGCTGGAGGAGTTTTATTCAAAGCGAACTGTCAAGGGGGTCCCATAAGAGCACCGGAAAACAAAAGACTTTCCCACAAGAAGTCAAAACAGTAAACTCACTTCATGTGATATTACGGAAAAACAATGTGGCACCCGCTAAGATGGGTCTCAGACGGTCCATCCCAATGAACCTCGAGATTGATGTCAAAACCAATCACTTTGACCACCGGATTATTCTAGAAGTGTTCAAAATGCAGGATGGACTGCTCGATATTGATCCTATAATCGACGGACTACAATTTACACAAGTCATGATGGACGGCGCAGCGATTCAAACCTGCTATATCCGAACACAATCCGCAAGTTGGGGATAGACCTTACTAAAATTCGACATATACGACTTCCTTCAAAGGAGTGACGCCAGTTCTTACGCCAAGTGCACAGTGCTCCTTATTGCTAGAAGTTGTGTTCGGTCACCGACAACTTCCGACGTGAAAAGCTAATCTTCCATGTCGCCCCATTCAAAAGTAGCTATCACTAGCACTATTGGGGCGTGAAGCTTTTGTTCGCTTCAACGCCATACCACATTACGCTGCCCTTACACTCAAAATGCCCGTCCACGGCATCATTTCATTAAGAGGGTCATTCAAAGACCCCGACACCACTAGAGAGTCCGCATAAATAAGCTAGGGGCTCCCTAGCCGCACACCCCTTCACAGGGGGCATGCGATATAAGCAAACAATGGCCAATATAGGCTCAGATTTATTAATTTATTAATATTTTTCTTTATGCACTTTTCAAGACGATTTCTTTTCAAACTAAGTTCCTCTTTACAGTATGAACACCGCACACCTGGCCCGTGATAACGGCACAACGGAGACACAGCGCAGACGCAGCAGAGGGACCCGTGCTAGGATTCTTTCAGATTAAGACCCCGCGAACCTTTTTTATCAGTCTCTTGTTGTCTATAATCCCTGGTTTTTTCATGATAACCAGAGAGGATACTAAGTTTTGGCATCGGCCGCCGTGAGGACCTCGCCTGCACTGACACAAGGGGCTTAGGCATTGTTTCGCCTCTTATTATAAAAAGACCTAACACCTTTGGGAGTGTTCGGCGCCTCGAAGTTAGGGGCCTTATATGCATCAGCTCCAATCATGTCTTTGGTCAAATGTTGGGTTTGCCTGCCTCGTGTTTTGCTGCCTTACGCTCAGATCATCGGCTAACGCGCACCGTGGAGAACTATCGCGACAGCCCCTACCGCCGGGCGAGCACCTCAAGAGAGAAAGCCGAAACCGATCATCATGATATAGCGAGAGACGGTCAACCACTGACGACCACCGAATGTTTAGAATTCTCCATGGACGTAAGGACCGCTTCCCTTGTCAGTACATACACGCCTCTGAATTCGAGAGCGCTGCCCCTGTGGGCTATATCGAGCCCCACCCTCAAACTCCAATGGCTAAGTGAAAGTGATAAAGTGTTATAGTCCGGGTCATTGTCGCTTGTTACGCTACCACCTCCTTAACAGACCGCTTATGTCGGATTAAGTGTGAAATGCGATATTTTATAACACCCCCACACCTTGTGCGTGGGGGCTGAAGCCGACGACCGCCATCTTTCGTGTTATACATACGTATACATAAACGGTCCGACAGAGATATTTCAATACTTGAACGCACAAGTACAAAAAGCGCCTATATCATAAACATTGTTTTTTCAAGACAAAACGCTCATTTGAACGTGACATTTTTCGAAAGTTAATCGCAACTCTATTATATGAGCACCACGCATAACTTCCCAAAATAGTGCTCGGGCGGGTAACCGTTCGTCAACCTCGGTTGCAACAATGTGGCACCCATCTCCGTCCAATGTCTTCACACGGCAAGTGCCATCCGCCACCCTCTATGCAGTGCCGACCGCTTATCGCTTTAATATGCACCGCCCAAGAAATTGCTGCAACAAGCCAAAATAGTTTTCGCTTAGCCTATCCGCCGCATATGAGTCACGATATCCGCTATGGCAAGCCTGCATAACCTATTCAGCACAACCCATTTGGCCAACCTACGGGTCACCGAAGTGAACGATCCGACTATGGAATTGAGACCAAAACAACTCTTCCGCCTTGTGATCCTTCGCCCCGGAAGTGCACAACAAAGATCCGCCGCAGACTCGCCATTAGAAGTCCATATATGGATCCTCCAGCCCCTACAACCGCCAAGTCGAGCATACTTTGGATCCATAAACCTCGGGCGAAAGGGTAAAAGGCTTACAACCACAATGTCTTCGCCCGACGCGTTCTCCTTTATAGCCCGCAGACAGGTAACGGGCATCCTTGGCTTCGGCGGCCTTCCCAGTGTCTTCTCGCCCGATAGGCGCCCTTTTCAAGAGCCTCATTGGCGGTCGGTAGTATCCTTCAATTTAACGCCAATTCGCCATCTCTTCCCCGCTTCGTGAGTGGGCAGCCCTTTCTTCGCTTAACTACCGAGGCAGCCGCATCACTCCTTCCGCTTGCTCCTTGGCTTGAGCAAGTTCTAACAAGGCTTTCCACAAGAGCAAAGCACCATCTGCTAAGTATACAAATATTGTAAGAGGTGGGCGGCTCCCTTAAAAGGTGATCATGAGAAAAAACTTACCCTGTGACTCGCTGTCGCTGTCGACTAGCGAGGTTCAGATTCGCAACATCGAGTTGCCAGCCATTCAGCAACCCCATCAGTCCGCTAGCCCCGGATGATCCGCCACACGCGCATGGGAACAAATAAGATTGAAATCAGGATTTGATCCGACTGCCGCAGCGACAACCCACCGAGTCTCAGGCTACTATCTATATAGGGCGACTTTCATGTGCAAAATTGTCAAAAGGTGTGTCATTTGTATACCTCAAACCCCGCCAAAGAACTCCCCGACGGCATTATGCAATCCGCTTTTACGGACAAAATCCTTCCAATCACCATATTCTATCAATGCATGGTGATCTTCCGAGATGGATGCCCTCTCAAGCAGATCCTTCACCCCTACCGAACACTAGTCGGTGCCGAACTCTTCGCTCGCTGGCTCTGGGATACCCTCCGACGACATTTCAGCCTTCCGCCTTC